>WNYG01000059.1:0-214598 GCA_021396235.1 Sporothrix pallida | reverse complement strand
ATTATTATTTTAATAATATAAATTAATTATATATAATTATTATTTATTAAATAACCGACGAGTATAAATATATTAATTATTAACGTAATAACGGTATAAAAAGTTTAAAAAATAATAATATAAAAAAGTTTTTAAAAAATTACGTTAAACGTAACGTTAATTTATAAGTCGGTTATATATATAATAATAAAAACGAAAATAACGGTTATAACGTAAAAGTTAAAAATATTATAAATATTAACAACGTTAACGAAAATAAAAGTTATAAACGGTATATTAATAATTTAATTATTAACGGTTTTAAAAATATAAGTTAAAACGGTAAATATTAAAAAATAATTAAAAAAAAAGTAAAAATACTTAACACGTTAATAATAATACAGTTACGTTTATTAAAAGATTATAACGGGCCGTTAAAAGTTACAACGGTACAGTTTTTTAAACGGGTACGTAAGTTATTAACCGGTATAAAACTATCCGCCGTTAACGGTCGTATACGTTTCGTGGCCGCCGAGAAAAAGGGCGGCGATACGGTTATACCCCGGGGCCACGCGGTTGTGCGTTACGGCCGGGGGGCGGCGGTAAGTATAACGGTAGCTGAGAGGTTAATATTAGAAATAAATAAACAAATAAATGTAAGTGGAGGTTGAAGGGATTCGAAAGAGAAGAGTGTTTTTTTTTAAACGATTAAACTTTTGATTTTAATTTTTAAATAAATTTTATTAAATTAAAATATATTACTTTAATTTTTATAATAATTTATACGATTTTTGGGTGTGTATGATATAATTTGTTTTTATTTTTTGAGAGAAATAATTTTCACCGAAAAGATTTTCACAAAACTTAATTTATCATCATCTTATATTATATCTTTTACAACCCTATAAAAAATATACTAAGACACAAGTATTTAATTAAAAAGGCCAAAAAGAGCTCAGCAGCCATCTATGTTTCATTGTCGATGTCATTGGAAGGTTGTCATGGCGGCTGTCGTGGTTGTTAGAAGTGAACTTCTCAGTGTGTGTTCGGAATGTATTAGGTAATCACCTTGAGTTTGACCTTACCCAGAGCAGAGTCTTTCACAGGTTTCGTGCGCCACACGTTTCACTAAACCAAACAAGATTGTCGTTATTTGCTTCTATGCAGCTCAAACTCTTGCTTCGTCTTTCGAAAACCGGTTGATGGGGTCGGCAAAGCTAAAGTTGTATCCACTCGTGGTATGGTTCCGCCCTTGGATTCCATTGCTGTCTCCATCGAAATCTACGAACAAGAATAGAAATAATCCCCGAAAGGCAGTTGCGTGCTCTGTTTAACCGATTCGACGAGCCCCAGAAAAGGCGCCTACACCTTCTTGACATACGAGGTGTTGGTAAAAAGCCTTGCGTTATTTCGCCTCGGTGTGCCTTGACCTTCTCTGCTGCCGAGGCCGCCAAAAAAGGCAACCCGTTCCGGTGGGTTTCGCAGCCACACGATGACAATTTCAATGTGGTCTGCCCCAATCCGGTCTGTGCCTGCATTGCCATTTGTTTCTTCATCACAGTATGTCGTAAGGGCAGACTAAAAGCGGTAGAAAGGCTTGAGATGATCCACCTATGACATAACAGCCTTTGCGCGCGGGACGCGACAAGAGTCAAAAGTGGTGAAACTCACCGGACTGCCTCGTGACGACCTTTGGTGGATAGATTCCATGGAGTAAAAATATGGGAAATATCCCCGTCGTCGGATACGCTAAACCCAATTCCGCCAAGGCCTGCGGAGGATGTTGCAAGCTGAATTGGCCTCCGTGGCAGACTGTGGCAGGCCATACTTTATTCCGTTTAGCGTACCCGACCGGCAAGCGGCCCATGGGCAGCCCATGGGGCTGCATCGTATGTACGGAGTGACTCGGGACTCAATGCCCCGCGCCAGAACCAACTTCAATGCAACCCTCCTCCCCACCTCGCCTACGGTAGCCGACCGGAAAGCCCCCCATGGGGTAATTCGGTATGTTAATCTTGCGATGGTGGCACGTCCGACGATGACTGGGGACGTGTCTGATGGAGACTTTTGGAGACCTGTTTTTCCCCGGCAAAACAATCTGACGGGCAGCGATCGGCAGTCATAAAGAGAGCGCGTCGCCATTCACACGAGAAAACGTGGACTTGACATCTTGTCATGCATTGATTTTGTCGATCTTGTCACCTCAATCCTTCGCATACTTTCGACCTGTTCTGACATTCTCCAACTTCTCCAACACCGCCGCAATGACAGGCTTCTCACGGTCAAAGGAAGACCGGCCGACGCCGCCGGAAGTTGTAAGTGGGTGGTCACCGACGTACTGGACACGAGGCTCTCTGGGCGCGACATACTAACCGCGACACAGTACAACTGGCGCGTGTACCTGGCGGCCTGCGTTATCTCGTTGGGCGTGCTGGCCTACGGCTACGACTCGGCCTTTATCGGCACGACCATTACGCAGGCGAGCTTTCAGCGCGACTTTGGTCTGGACAAGATGACGGCGTCCGAGAAGAATGACGTTTCCAGCAACCTGACGAGCATTTGTAGGTCCTGCGACACATGTGTATGTTACTGAGCATGACTGTATACTGACAACACATCTGACCAGACTCTGCCGGCGGCTTCTTCGGTGCCCTGTTTATGTTCTTCTCGCTCGAACTGCTCGGCCGGCGCGCCACCATCATGATCTCGGACGCAACGTTCCTCGTGGGCGCGTAAGTGACACTGTTGGATAAGATCTCAAGTGGAGTGAGATAGCTAACCCTGTGTAGACTCATGTGCACGGTTGCCAAGCGCGAGCTCGGCCTGATTTACGCCGGCCGCCTGCTGACCGGCCTGGGCGTGGGCGGTATCTCTGCGACGTCGCCGCTGTACATTGCCGAGCTCTCGCCCCCTGCCATCCGTGGCCGCCTAACGGGATTGTAAGCAGATCTGGACTCTATTTTCGTTACATTTTCGACTACTTTGGAGTCGCTAACACCTCTAGCTTCGAGTCTTCGTACCAGATTGGTGCTGTGATTGGATTTTGGATCAACTATGGCATTGTCCACACCGTTGACACAAACAGCACAAACGCATGGAGAATCCCAAGTGAGTCCACTGATCTCGCTTATTTCTACCCCGAGGTGACTTTTGCTAACCAAACTCGTGCAGTGGCTGTCCAGCTCATTCCCGCCGGCCTCATGGCCATTTTCATCCCGTTCATCCGCGAGTCGCCCACATTCCTCCTCAAGCGCGGCCGCGAGAAGGAGGCCTACGAGGCCTACAGCTACATCCGCAACCTGCCCGAGGACCACCCGTACATTGCCGAGGACGTCGCCTTTGTGCGCCAGCACCTGGAGGTCGAGCGCTCCGTCACGGTGAACGGCCAGACCAGCATCTGGGCTTTCTTGCGCGGTGCCGGCCGCGAGGCCATCACCAAGGGCATCCGCAACCGGTTCGTCCTGGTGTTCCTCATGTTTATGTGGCAGGCCTGGTCCGGCGCGGCGGCCATCAATTACTACTCGCCCACCATCTTCACGTCGGTCGGCCTCTCTGATGTCACACTGTGGACCGGCATTTATGGTGTGATCAAGGCCGCCGGCTCCATCGTGTTCTACTTTTACTTTATCGACAGCTGGGGCCGCAAGTGGCCGTGGATCACGTCGTCGCTCGCCTGCGCCGTCTGCCAGTACTATTTGGCCGCCTACATTAAGATTGCCAAGCCGTCCAAGACCAGCACGCCGTCTGCGTCCACTGCAGCGGGCGGCAAGGCGGCCACGGCCGCCATTATGATCTTTGGCGCCACGTGGAGTTTTGGCGCCAACGGCCTCCCCTGGATTATCTCGGCTGAGATCTTCCCCAGCTCGCTGCGCTCCATTTCAGGCCCCTTTGCCAGCATGTCCGTCTGGCTCTGGACGTACGTCGTGACCAAGGCGCTGCCGAGCATGTTTACCAGCATGGGCTACGGCGTGTACCTGTTCTTTGCGACGTGCCTGGTCTTTGCGAGCATCTACGCCTACTTCTTTATTCATGAGACCAAGGGCCTGCGCATGGACCAGATGGACGAGATCTTTGGCTACGAGCGGCCGTACAGTGTGGAAGAGGGCCTCGGCAAGAAGGGACAGGAGGAAGATGCCCCTGAGACGCACACCACGCATGCAGAATAGGTGCCTCCTCCTTCGTGATCTGCATGTTCTGCTAGCAACACCTCGGGATGTTTGAGACAAAGAAACACTTGAGGCGTACACATTTTAAGATTGATGCTAAGACAATAAGTCTGACGTGTGCACTCAATCCAAAACACATAACGTATCCTTTAATCTTGAAATAATATATTTTATACTTAAGACTTTACACTTGATATCCCCTGCTCCAACTACAAGAAATGCTCCTTCAAAAACGCAATCTGGCGGGACACGTTGCGCTCAAAGTTGGGCCCGACGTAGGCGTCAAAGTGGCCGCCCGGCAGAATGTGCAGCGCCTTGGGCTCGCGCGCGCGGCTGTAGGCCTCAATGGCCAGGTCGGTGGGCGTCAGCACGTCGTTGGCAGCGACGGTCATGAGCAGCGGGGTCGGCGAGATGCGGTGGATGTCGGCGGCCGGGTTGTAGGCCCGAAAAGCCTCGACGCTGCGCAGCGTGCAGTCGTTGAGCCAGCCGGACTTTTTGCCCCAGCCGGTGAAAAAGACGTAGCTGTCTGGAGTCGGCAGGGCGCTCGGCTTGAGCGGGTCCTCGTGGACAACGGGCACACGTGCGGCTTCGGCGCCGGCCGCGCGGTCGATCCGGTCTTTTGTAAACGCCTCGTCCATGCCGGCCCAAAAGTCGGGCCGCACAAGGCGCTCAAAGTTGGCGTACCCGTCGACGCAGGCGACTTGGCTCAGCACGGCCTTGACGCGCTTGTCGATGGCGCCGACGCGCAGAACGTGGCCACCGCTGTACGAGCTACCCCAGACGGCAATGCGGCTGGCGTCGACGTCCTCGACACGGCTCTGTGCGTACGTGATGGCATCCGACATGTCGCTGACCTGCTGGTGCGGCAAAATCTCACGCAGCGGCTGGCCCGGGCCCGTGTCGCTGGAGCCGTAGCCGCGGTTGTCGTAGACTAGGCAGTTGACGGGCAGTGTCGAGGAAAAACGCTCTGCAAAGGCATCGAGGTCCATTTCCTTGAGGGCGGAGAAGCCGTGCACGAGCACGATGCAGGGCAGCGGACCACTGGCGTCGGCCGCCGTTGAGGTGTAGAACCAGCCCCGGAGGGTGACGCCGTCGGTGGTCTTGAACTCGATGTCTGTGCGCGGCATGATGGCGGTGCGTAGTGTGTGAAGAGTGTTCATTTGGTATTCGGATGTGAATTTGGAAGATTTCTGTTCCCGGATATGGGAAATTATGGTGTTGGTTGTCTCGTCATACCTATGTAGTATTTATGTGTAGTAAAGCTGCTCTTCTCCGGGAGGGGACTCGATTGGCCTGCCAAGCTTGGCAGCTTGGCTCATGAGACAAATCCAAACAAGTTGCATGCTGTAGGGCGAACGGAAATACTAACTGCGGTAATGTTGAGCTGTCGTAGCACTAACACGCCCTATGATCGCTGCGTGTGAACTACGAGATGCCGAAGCGGGGAAGCTCCAAGCTCCAAGATGCCGACAGGAGATGAGATGCGGAGAAGTGTTCCCATGAAACGAAACAACAGACGATCACTTGCTTGGCCAGATCGAGTCCGTCTGCTGTGACGGAAATAAACAATTTTTAGTAAACTGCTAATTTATTTCTCTCGTCTTTCTTGGCATACATGCACACATCTCCAGCAGGTTAATGTGGGAATTTCCACGAAACATGACCAGCTTCAGTACGGTAGTAATTCATTACCATGGAGATTGTTCCGTTCATCTGGTAAATGTCTTTAAAGAATTCGCGTATGATCTAATCTAATGTAATATAATCAAAGCGTCTCGTACATTGAAAATTTCTGCAAAATCTATCCTCACATCTGTCCGCTCCTCAAATCTTGCCGCGCTCCAAGAAGCGCGTGGGCAGCGGCACGTGCCGGGCCCTGAGGTACTCGCCCAGGTTCTTGCCCAAGACATCGTAGGTGGTGTTGCTGGCGACGCCGCGGTCGAGGTGGTCCTTGAGCAGAAAGTGGACGGCGTGGATGTTGGGCAGCTCAAAGCGCTCAATGGTTTTGCCGTTGTAGTCGTCTTGGAGGAGTTCGATCATGCGCGCGTTGGTCAGGAAGCGGCGCAGCCAGGGGTACTCGTCCTCGTGGCGGACAAAGAAGCCGACGTTGCAGTCGGAGCTCTTGTCGCCGGAGCGGGCGTGCACAATATGGCCGAGCGGTGCCAGCGTGGTTGGGCCGAAATCGTCGAGATTGTCCACTGCCGCCTCGGTCTCCGCCTCTACTTGACGGAAGCGGTACGGCACGGTATCCGCGGGCGCTGGCACTTGAATGTCTTGGAGACCTGGCTCGGCCCACGGATTGTGCGCCACATGCTCCAGACGGTCGAGCGGTAGCAGCGTCACAAAGTACTCGCAAAACGGCCGCGGCAGGCCCGCGCGTGGGTCAATGGCAAACGTGGCACCCGGGTACGCCGACATGACCATGTTCATGCACCGGATCAAGAACCGGTTGCGCGCGAGCGGCTCCGGTGTGGCGGCCTGGGCGATGATGCGCACTTCGACGGTGGAGCGGTCCTGCGAACGGGGGTTTGTTTCCGGCACGCCGGCGGCCGTGACGGCAAAGTGGGTGAAGCTCTTGATGTCGAGGTAGTGGCGCAGCTGCTTTTCGAGTAAAGCAATCTTCTCGTCGGCGTCGAGGCCGGCGACATAGTACTTGGCCTCGGCCACATAGCCGCCAAACGCGGTGACGCCGACCTTGGTTGTGGGCGGCGGCTTCTCGAAGCAGACATTGTGCACATAGACCCGGTCCGGTCCGGCGGCCTCGATGCGAATGTCCGGCAGCACGGCCACGACGTCCGAGTTGTAGTACAGCGGGCCCTGCAGCTCGTAGACCAGCTGTGCGCGCACGGTGTCGACCGTGACGGTGCCACTGCGGCGGCGGGGACCGTCTGAGTTGTGAATGCCGACGTGGAAGGTGCCGTCGTGCTGGACGCTGGCGATGGGTAGGTTGAGCAGCGGGTTGTCGACGCCCACCAGCATGTCCTTGAATCCGCTGAAATTGCCGCCCGTGACATAGTAAGAGCACTCGATGAGGTGGCCGGCCACGAGACTGTGCGCCAGCTGCGACAAATCGTTGCGCGACCAGTAGTGCCAAGCCGCTGCGGCGGCCATCGTCGGCGCTGCATCGGCCACGCGCCCGCACACGACAATGTCGGCGCCTGCCCGAAAGGCCTCGACGATGCCCCAGCAGCCGAGGTAGCACTGCGCATACAGCGGTGTGAATGGCCAGTCTGCCAGCTTCTGGCCGGTCGTCAGGTGCGGCAGGTCGGCCCCCTCCGCCTGCAGGGCCTTGACTTGCGGCAGCACCTCGTCGCCGCTGACCCACGACACTTTGAGGTTGAGCCCGGCATCTTTGACTAGCGCCTCCAGCTTTGCGTGCAGCCGCTGCGTGTCGCATGCGCCGGCGTTGACAGCGACACGAATACCGCGGCGGGCCAGGTGCGGCAGCGCCGGCGTGATGGACTCGACAAAGTTGGCCTCGAACGCGTCGTCACCGTCGCCAGCCAGCGGGTCGGATGCACCACTGCCAGCGTCCCTGGCTGCCCTTGTCATCCCCCGGATGGCCATGTTGTACTCGGACATCCAGTCGCCCACGATAAAGTCGGCGTCCGCATGCTCGGCCAGCTCGACGAGGTTCTCGACAAGGTCCGTCACGGACCCGGACGCCGACGCGATCCGGACGGGGCGTTTTGGTGTCGACATGTTGATTGTGATTTGGGTGGTGAGGGTTGAGGAGGTCGATTCTAAAGCTGTCGAGGTATATGTCGATGATGATCTCAAAGATGCTGTAGATGCTGTGCGCGAAAAGCTTCATGTCATATATACAGCGGAAGACAATGCACCGACAACGACGATCCACCTCTTGGCCGAGATGTCCCGGATGTGCCTCGGGAGCGCCTCATAAGCTCACGAGCGTCTGCAGGCATCAGCCGGCATTGTACTTTTTTCTCCTTGCTTTCAATATGCCCTACAGGCAGGCTTCAACTGACTGCATTGAGACAGGTTGGCCAAAATGCCGATGTGGACCCGGCGGCGCTACTCAATACTAAGTTGAATAGCGTGGCGGCATCTTGAACGGCATCTTAAATCCTTGTGGCGGCGTCTTACACGGCATCTCGATTGTTAGCGCGTTCAAATCAGGAAATTTGCAAGTAAGCCGAAGGGCCTGGGCAAATTTGCTTCCCCACAAACTGCGGAGGCGGGAACGGGGTCGAAATCTGCGAATCTGGGGGACGGTCAGCAGCATGCAGTTCTGGGTCATTCGTGCATTCGTGCTTCTGTGCATTCGTATAACAAGATCTGCGTCGTCCCCTTTTCATCTGACAAGTTTTTTGTTTTCTGATTTTCCCACTTTTTTGTCCCTTTTCCGTCACAGCATCTGCTGCATCGCCTGTGATCTTTGTTTGGGTTCATCTCGCTCTTTTTCCATCTTTCTTTTCCTTGTTTATCGTCCTCCTCCTCTCTTTGGCCCATCATGGCCACCGCCATCGCGGCCACGCGCTTCAACTTCGCCATTGTGTTCTTTGTCGCGCTCGGCTCCTTCACCTATGGCTTCAACGCGTCCATCATGGGCACCGTCTTCGGGCTCAACTCTTTCTTTGATTACTTTGATCTCCCCCAGACAGGCCCCCGTGCCGGACATACTAACAACATCATTGGCGCCACCAATGGCCTCTTTTCGGCCGGCGGCATCGTAGGCTGTGGCCTGCTCCCGCTGCTGGCTGACAAGCTCGGCCGCAAACGAAACATCCAATGCGTCGCCATCATCTGTGTCATCTCGGCCGTTCTGCAAGCCGCGTCCGTCAACATCGCCATGCTGTTGGTTGGCCGTTTCCTCAATGGCATCGGCTCTGGCATGATCAACTGCAGCGTGCCGCTCTACCAGTCCGAGGTCTCGCCGCCGCGCAACCGCGGCCGCCTCGTCGGCTCCCACGGCTTTTTGGTGGTTGTTGGCTACAATCTGGCCGCCTGGACCGGTTTGGGGTGCTACTTTGAGCCGCACCCCCAGGTGCAGTGGCGTCTCAGTCTCGGCCTGCAGGTCGTTGCCCCGCTGGCCCTGCTGCTGGGCTCGCCGTTCCTCCCTGAGACGCCGCGCTGGCTTGTGTCTCGCCACCGCGACGACGAGGCCCTGGCCATTCTGACGCGCCTGCACGCGTCACCCGACGACCCAGAAGGCCTTGAGAGCCGCGAGGAGTTTGCGTCCATCAAGCAGCAGCTCGAGGCCGACGCGGCGCGTGGCAGCGGCTTCCGCAAGATTGTCACCTACGCGCCATACCGCCGCCGCTTCCTCATTGGCCTCTTTGTGCAGTGCATTGCGCAGTCCACCGGTGTGCTCGTCATCAACAACTACCAGGTCCTGCTGTACAACGGCCTCGGTCTCTACGGCTACCTGCCTCTGCTGCTCTACGCCATCTACACCCTGTGGGCCGCCTTCCTCAACTGGGCCGGCTCCATGTTTGTCGACCGCTTCGGCCGCATCCGCATGTTGATGATTGGCTGTGTAGGTCCTCCCTAATTCCTGTGTTCTGTCACCGTCTCCCGCTAACCCCTAATCTCAGTTTGGCTGCTCGCTCATGGTCGCGCTGGAGGCCGCCATGCTGGCCCAGTTCAGCGGCACCAACAACAAGGTCGGCCTCGGCTTCGGTGTCTTCTTCCTCTTTGCCTTTGTTACGTTCTATGGCAGCTGCGTCGACGCCATCAGCTACGTCTACTGCTCAGAAATCTTCCCCACGTCCCTGCGTGCCGAGGGCGTCTCCTTCTCCGTCATGGGGCTGTTTGCCATGAACCTAAGTACGTTTTATTTCCTCGCTTCGCTGGACATCTTCCGCTCCTCGCTTCGCTCGAACTCTACTAACAACCCAGTCTACACGCAGACCGCCCCCGTCGGCTTTGCCCAGGTCGGCTGGAAGTTCTACCTTGTCTTCATTCTCGTCACCTTCTTCGGCACCATTGTCTTCCGCTGGTTCCCCGAGACAAAGCAAATGTCGCTGGAGGAGATTGGTCAGCTCTTTGGCGACAATGACGAACCGAATGCGTCTGACGTTGTCGACACGTCTGCCCCTTCCAAGGAAGCTTCACAGGCTGTAACAGTCGAACACCACTCGACATAATAACAGGGCGTTAGGGAGGTAGACGTTGGCCATGATTGTCACGGAGAAGCAAGTTAATTCGCCTACCTTCCTCGACTATTAGTAGCAAATGAGTCATTTGTCCGTCTAGTGACAAAATATCAATTTTATATATCTAATGTAAGGTGTGGCAATTTTACTCGTTTATATTTTTCACTGCACGGGCGGTGAGTCCGTGAGAATCTATGATCTAAATTTAACATGAAAAAAAATCGACGAGAATTTGGCGGAATAATAGACCAGGCCTTATGCAAACGACAAGTTTGAGAAGAAAACAAGCAGAGAATGAAGGGGCGGTTTCAAAGACTAGGAACTGCAATTCGTTTGCAACCCACTAGTCGTTCGTACTCTTTGCAGCCTGGGAGGTAAATTGCTGGTTTTTCGGAGCAAACAAGAACTGTGCCATAAATATTTCGGTCAGTATGAAGTGGGAAACGCAAAATAGCTTCCCTTTTGCGTACCAACTATTCTTCACAGAGCCCAGCACGTCTCGAGCCTTGATCGGCGTGGATCTCTTTCGGCCCGGTTGAACGTTCCAAACCACATTGATATTTCCCATTCCCATCGTACCCCTACTTAGACTTTACCAATTAGTTACAAGTTGCTGGTAAGTAGCATTCGAGTCTGTCACTGAAGATACGCCGATCTAATACACCTTACAGACCGTCAACATGGCTTCGAACCTGCCTCCTCCCCGAGAGCCTCCCACTTGCCGCAAGTGTGGGGGGCCAAGCGAGCGACGCGTCACGAAATGGTCGAACCGGAAGGGAAACGCCGGCCGCCCGTACTACAAGTGTGCTCCCTGTGACAAGTTTCTTCGCTTCGACGATGACAGGGGAAATCATCCCGGAAACCCTCACTGCCTATGTGACCAGTCGAGTAAACTGCAGGTGTCCGGCCCAGAAAAGCGGATTGCCCGTTCTTTGCACCTTGTCTGCAGAACGGGGGAGTGTGGCTTTTTCAGCCGGGTGGTCAGCCAGGAGCACCATCCAGTGACCATCGATGGGGACCTTGTTCCGGCTTTGGCCGCGCTAAAGTTCCTTTAAACCAATGACAAAGACGCAGTTATACGGCACAGAGCAAGGCCCGTTTTGCTTTGGACGTGGGCCTTGGAGACTTTCGTGACCAATTCGAGATATGCGAGCTGAATGTGGTGGTTGTCGCAAGTGCAACTCCCAGGTGAATGTAATCACCGCGAAGTTATCACCAAACGAGGTGGCAGACAGCCGCCGTGCCCCGTGTACGAAACACAGTAGCTAGTTAGAACACATCCAAATCGACTTTTATTTTTATTTAAATTGGTAGAAGCTCGAAAAAAAGAATGTCAAATAAACTTTGACAGGGTTGGTATGTAGCCACGCCGCAAACGGCAATTTAGCAATGTTAATTCGAGTAGACTGAGCCATCGGTGCAGCACTAGGTATCATGTTTCGTGTCGAAATAGTAGATCGCTTTGCTCCAATTTTTGATGTCCCGTGTAAAGTTTGACACGAGATAATGAGGGTGGGGGGAATCAACATAGGCTCTATACAAATTTGCCAAAGACGCACAGGGCTGAATTTCTCTTTTTTCACACCAGACATACGCCAGCTGGATATTTCTCCTTTGAATTCCGGGCGTCGGTAGCTCCCGCTAGAAGTTTATTTGAACGCCACACGGCACAGCTACCCAAAACCGGGGAATTTCCAGCCCAAAATAGTCAAGGGAAGGGCATTAAGTCATTTGTGGCTTAAATTTTACTGTTGGTGTTTCCATGGTGTGAAGCATCGAAACGTGGAAATGAGAATGGTGGCTGCCTACAGCCTCAATACGGCAAGAGGGACGCTCATTGGCCGATATTGCCAGCCCCCAAATGCAAATGGTCACCGACATTTCACGACTTGTAGTTGAGTGTCTGAAGACAATCAAAAACTCTAACCACTGGCAGCCGCCCACAATGTCGAACTACGACGTCGACGAAGAGATCGAAGCCTTCTTTGCAAAGACGACAGCGACGCGCGAGGCATGTCATGAATTTGCCCAGACCCTTGGTGGGGCGGTTGTTCCTGTCACGATCCAGGGGGTCTGCAGCTACACTGTCTATGCTGGGCCACAATCAGAAAATGTCGTCCAGTTCCGACTAAAGTCACTTGCCTTATCTCTGGATACGGTAAGCCTTGCTCGCTCCGTCTACGGCGACCTTGCACCGCGAGTCGAGTATCATGGGCAGCTGGGCGATGACCAGACTAGCGACCCTAAGCTCAACAAGGAGCCGCTCTTGATTTATGTGATGGACCGCATCGCCGGTGTCACATACCTCGACTTTATTCTCGCTCGCAGTGGAGAAACACCCCTCGCCTCGACTCAGTTCGCACAATACCGGCTGAAACTCTCAAAATCAGTAGCGAGGTCAGTGGCACATGATTTCAATTAGCATAGAAATGCTTGTACCAAGTTGCTAAAAGACAAATTTAGGTTCTTCGCTCTCTCCTGGAACAGCCCCCAGAAATTGGACGAAGAAAAAAGGACCGCCATGCAGGCAAAGCAGAAGCGGGAACTCGAAATGCTGCAAGCGGCACTACCAAACCGGTTTCAACCATTCGTCCAACAGTCCCTTGATGCCTTGCCCAACATCTATGACACTCTGCCAACGGTCCTCGCCCACAAGGATTTTGGTGAATTCAATGTCATCGTCAACGAAACCACGGGAGACCTTTCCGGCGTTGTTGACTGGGCTGAAGCCGAGATTGAACCTTTCGGGCTCAACCTGCACTCCTTCCAGCGGTTCCTTGGCCAAGTTCACTTCAAGAACGGATGGAGCCGCTTCGACGACTACCGGGCGACAGAGGAAGCGTTCTGGGAGACATTTTCTGCAGAGACGGGCTTGGTTGATGAACACGTTGTTAAGACAATCAAGGCTGCACGCATTGTTGGGCTTTTGTTGTCAGTTGGGTTTACCAGCAGGCTGGAAAATGTGAACCCTGTCCCCATCCAAGACGACGAGGCTGGCGCGTACAATATGCGGGATCTTGATGGGCTGTTGATCGATCCACCGACACGATTTCTTGACATTGAGTAGCAGTGGCGGCACGGAGGGTGTTGGCACAAGTGAATTTATTCGGAAACATATCGGATATCCGTCGCTCATAGGCACCCGTATGAGAATCTCTATTTTGTTGGAATCTACATGTAAAGGAACGGAACTAACACAAGACCCTCTTACATCTATAATCTTTCCACAGGCCGTCCGCCGACAAAATGCAAATTTGGCCGCGGCCTGGGAGCACAGCGTCTTCTTCGCACATGTTGATAAAGAAGCCAGAGAATTGAATATTGGTTGTACTAGATACCTCGTTGAGTACGATTTTCATAGTGGCCACCCTTGTAGATCCAGATGGAGCTCTCCAAACTCCCGAGAGCGTCTTCCACGTATGAGCATCGGCAGCCAAAGGCGACAACGGCTCAATCGCGACTGTTCCATCGTTGACTTTAATAGTGATAATCTTTGTGCCACCTTGCGACAGCATGCGATACCGTATTGAGAGCTTGTATGTAAAGCCAGAGAAGACAGAAATACTTCTTTGTTCGATAAGATCATTGCCAGAGTAGCTTGCCTCATTGTAGAATTCGAAGCAGGTCGCTGGGTTGTCAGGTGTGCGAATTAAATTACATATTGTGCCCATGGCCAAAGAGGGCCACCCAATGCATCCATGACAACATATTGAAAATAGGATTGAGCAAGGTATGGAAGAAATGATTTTTAGTGCATTGCTTTTCTTTTTTTTCAAAAAAAAAAATCAAATTCTAACTACTTGACGGAGAAGCACAAACAGAAAAGAAAAGAAAAGAAAAGAAAAGAAACGCACATACAGCGATAGGGGAATAAAATGACAAGAATTTAGACAACTCCTCACTGCTCACCTGGTCAACAGCGCAGCTCTTGCAAAGGCGCTTGTTTCACAGAGGTATTGTTACCATACGACTCGAAAAACATACCGGGGATTTGGATATGGATGTCGCCGTTGGTATTAGATAAATTTCCCTAAATACCTCCCACGTTGATATTGGGTTATGTCGTCGTCCTCATCACGGACACGAACCATGCCATTCTTTATTACAAATTTCCATGTGAAATTGTCGAAAGGTAACAATCATAATTTCAAATCTGACTTTTTGCCGACTTTGACGTATGGTCCGCCGTAGTAAAAGGATCACCGCCGATGATTGCGCAAAACAAGTATGAAGTAATGCTTTGAATTCGACGTACTCGGTTCGACATACTCCGTTCGACATACTCCGTTCGACATACTCCGTACATATCGCCTTTACGGTGTAGTTGTTTCATTGTCTGTCGTCAATGCTGCATAGTCACTGCTGATCTTCCTTCCGGAAATCGGTGTATTGAATTAAATCAATAAAGACTAGAAGCACTTTTTCCCTTTTTTTTTGCATACTTTTTTATTGCTCTTTTTTCTCTGTCTTCATCTTAATTTAATTCGTGGAACGACTGGAAAACTGATCTATTTGTATACCAGCCCACCCTTCAATTCCGTCTCCTGTGTGGCCTTTTTCTCGACGGCGCCTGCAAAATCGTCCAAGAAATTCCAGCGGATTCTCTCGTCGAGCTTGTCTGCCTTCCAATTGTTCAGTGTCCCGTTCGGGAAGAATGTGAACCCACTCTCGGGTTCGAGCGGAGCACAGTCGTGGGCAATAATGACCAGCACGTTGGGCGCGGCGTCAAACGCTTGCATACTCGCGATTGAATGCTTGGCGTCGCTGTAGTTGTTGGGGAAGCTCGGGGCCATTTCGTAGAAGCCCGTCGTGGCCGAGCTGTTGCGGTGCACGTCTTGGAGGAGCGAGCCGGGGCAGACGGTGCGTCCACGGCTGGCGTCCGACTTGTGTTTAAGAGCAACCTCTCGCGGGAGAGGGAGATACTGGTTGGGCCTCCATTGGCCGCCGTGATGGCACGTGTCGCCAGCCATAAACACAAATGTGTCTTTGCCACCATCGCCGGTGGCCTTTGTCACACGAGCCAGGGCACAAGTATGGCCGACGGCGTGGCCGGGTGCGTCGAGTAGGTAAAAGCTGCCGTCGCCAAAATAGTCAATGGCCCGGAACTGGCCAATCTTGAGGTCACTCTTAAACTCGAGCTCGACCAGGTTGCGGCCCTCCCAGTCTGACTCGAGCAGATGGCTGTGCTCGTTGGTCGGGTACGCCGGCAGCAGGCCGACTTTGAAGCCAGAGCCCACAATCAGGTCCACCGACGCCGGGAACGTCCTCATATCGCCGGTATGGTCGACTGCCGCTTAGCACAGGAACGTATTGCAGTTAATTGCTCCGCCGGTTTACGCCTGGACTTACAGTGCCAGTGGGACCAGACGACGGCCTCAATGCTTTCGAGAGAAATGCCATTCTCGACCAAAATTTCGGCCGCGTCCTTTTCAATGGTAAATGCCCACCCGGGCACGTCAATCATTTCCCGCGTCGCCGGCGACAGGCTGTCGAGCTGTTTGCGCGTGCCCAAATCGTACAACAACTTGCGGCCGTTGGGGTGCTCGACGAGAAACGAATAGGCCGGACACACCAGACTGTCGTGCCCGGGGACATACGGTCCCATAATGTTTTCGAGTGGGAGCTCGATTGTCGATGTCGTGTCGATAATCTTGACACTGACCGTGGCGCCATTGGGGATATCTAGAGACGGCGCAGGGGCCGCCGCCACCAGCGTGTCGGGGGAGGATGTGGACATGGTGTTCTGGACAGGGCTCGTGTGAGACGATGTTTTAAAATCAAAGCTTTGAAAGGAATAAATTCGAGGTAACCATGACATGCCATAGAAGGAACTCCATCTCAAGCTGCCTTTTAAGTGGGATCCTTTTCCTCGGCAACCCTTTGTTAGATACCAAAATCTGGGGATGTTTCCCCAGGATCTATAACCGCGCTTATAGGTTCCGTGGCATAAAAGTGCCTAACGTGTGTTGTTTTCTAGTGTTATTAGGGCACTAGCTTGAAGCCATCCCCAATGTTGACATCGGCCACCACCGATATTCTCCACAATCACAAAAAGTCAGGGACACTTACAGGAATGCCGGTTAAAATTCTGTGCCGTGCACTCCGGACCCGAGATTCACCCCCAGAACCAAGAACCGAGAACCATGTGGCCGGACGCGGGCCAAGCCTTGGTGCCGCGTGGAAAATATAAAATATCTCTCTGCGACAATCTTTCTCTTTCTGTACATGCATATTGTCTGAAACAGATCTGAACAAACAACATCTTGATTGTATTAGAGTATTCGACTAGAGGTCAAATGTCCAAAATGGCCGCAACTACAACGTACAATTTGACAGCAAGTACATTCTCCATATTCACCGTGTCCGATTTCCTACTTTTTTTTTTCTTTTTTTTTTTTTTCTTTCAATTCAGTTGCTGACACTTTTGATTTTTGCTTTGTTCTCCAGATCGTCCTCTTTGTGGCGCTGAGTGCGCTCACATATGGCTATGCGTTCAGCGTCTTTTCGACATCGATCGGCCAGCCGGCCTTTTATGAGTACTTCAATCTCGACTTGGACGGACCCGGGGCGGCCCATACGAATTCTATTATTGGCGTTTTGAACTCGCTGTTCTCGGCCGGTGCCGCCTTCGGCGCGTTTTCCATGGCATGGCTGCCAGACTGGATCGGCCGCAAATACACTATTGTCACCGCCGCGGCCATTTCGCTCGTGGGAGGCGCCCTCGTCACAGGCAGTGTCAACATCCCGATGATGGTCGTCATGCGGTTTATCCACGGCATCGGCGTCGGCCAGTGCATCACCATCACGCCAATCTATCTGTCCGAAGTCGCCCCGCCAAGTCGCCGTGGATTCTTGACGGGCCAAAATGCCGTCGCCCTTGTCTTTGGTTATCTGCTGTCGGCCTGGGTCGGCTACGGCACCTACTTTTCGAGCAACGGCACGTTTTCCTGGCGGTTCCCGCTGGCATTGTCGTGCCTTTTCCCCCTTATTTTGTTGGTTGGTTCCCCATGGGTCCCCGAATCCCCCCGGTGGCTCATCTGGCACGACCGCGTCGACGAGGCCTGGACGATTGTCGAGAAGCTGCACCACGACGCCACCGACCCGACACAGCGCTTGGCCAAAGAAGAATTCTTCCAGATGCGCACGCAAATCGACTTTGACCGCACCCAGGACCTATCCATGGCCTACATGTTCAAGACGCCCAGTCTGCGCCGCCGCATCTTTTTGGGATGCGGTGTTCTGCTCGGTTCGCAGGCCTGTGGAGCGCTGGCGATTAATAACTACTCTGTCGTCCTTTATCAGGGCCTCGGAATGTCTGGCAGTACGCCGCTGCTAATGTACGCATTGTACATTGTCGTGGGCATGATTTTCAATATTGTGTCTTCGCTGATTATCGACCGCGTCGGCCGCCGCACGCTCTTTTTGGTGGGATGGACCAGCACGGCCGTTACTCTATCGTTTGAGACGGCTCTCGTCGCCAAGTTTGCCGGTACAGACAACCGGGGTGGCAATGCGGCCGCCGTGTTCTTCTTGTTTCTTTTTGTGACAATGTACGGCTCCTGCATCGACGGCACGGCCTACGTCTACTGTGCCGAAGTGTTCCCGACCATGTACCGCGCCAAAGGAATGGCCCTCGGTTTGTTCACGTACTATGCGGCATCGATTGCATTCCTGACGCCGGCAGCCACTGCTCTCAACAACATTGGGTAAGTCAGGATCATGAGAATTTATACCGCATACTACTTTGTAGATTGCACTGGCTAACTCAAACAGGTGGAAGTTTTACTTGGTCTTTATTTCCTGCTCTGTCGCTGCAGTCGTCCTGGCCTACTTCTTTTTGCCAGAGGTAAGATTCACTCAGGACCCCCGAATAAATAAAGAATCTAAAGATGTACTAACGAACAGACTGCAAACATGTCCCTCGAGGAAGTCAACGGGATCTTTGGCGACACCGTGCTCGTCAACATCACCAAGGCCACGGAGGAAGACAGAAAGATGATCAGCAAGGCAATCGAGCAAAAAGAAGAGGCTGCTGTGCATGAAGAATGAGAATCATGAAGAAAAGAAAGGAATGTCAATGGTCGTCAAGATGTTGGTCGTCATATCACGTGAAGAGTAAAAAATTGCCACATAGTAAAGACGTTTCTTAGTACATCATTATACACACACACGTACATTTATACTCAGCTTTCGCGTACACAATATTTTTAATATATCATACGCGTATTCGAAGCATCGGCCAAGGAATTAAACACTAGACCATCGACCACAGCCCGCCTTAACAACCATGCTTCAAGATTTCCAATACCGCCACATCCCGGCCCTTTTTACCACTGGCGCGTAGTGTTAAAGTATTATTTATATGTTAATCGTCGGCGCGGGCGGCACCCGGGCGGTGATATTATAGTATAACTTATTATTGACGTGGGCCGCCTTGTAAGAAGGTACCAGCAGGACACAGTACACATTGAGCAAAGTTGGCCGCATTTAAAGAAGCACTGGGGAGAGCGTGAACGATTGATGAAGAAATAAGATCTATAGCGGGACATAGGATCCGCCGTTGGTGGCGGTAGGTATACAGAAAAAGGCTTTAAGAAAATAAAAGAAAGGAGGGTGAGTAAAGGTATGCCATGCGGAGATGCAAAGACTGAGGAGGTGAATAAAGAAGTATCTAAACAAATTGTTGTAGTATAGCTGACGATCTCTATTTAACAGTTATACGACGAGTGCAAGCAAGTTGAAATATCTGTAAAAAAAAACAAATATAATGCGTCTAAATATATATTCCAACGCGCCCATCATCAACTCTTGTATTTCAGAGGTCCGTTCAAAGATTGTCTGCCGCCATATCTAAACGCCGCCGTAAACCAAACTACCTTGTTCGCAGGAGTTAATAAAAACGTCTGCGAATTGTATTTCGGTCAGACCACTGGTTTCGACCAGCCTGATCTCTAGTCTAACTAAGCTTGGATCAGGAGCAGTGCTAGTCGCCGTTGTTGGTGCTACCCAGTCCACTGAGAGCGTTCTCCATACGCCAACAAAATCATTTGAAACCTGCATCACCTGTGAGACTCGATCGACCTGATTTGTATTAATGTATAGAACCTTGTATCCACTGATTGCCATGACACGGTAGCGAATGGACACCTTGTAAGTCATGCCAGATACGACTGGTATATCGGCTTGGTAAAAAGATACATCGCCGAAGCGATTGGCCAAATTGTAAAATACGAAGCAAACTGACGGGTCGCCAGGATCGGACCCGCAGAACGTCGTCTGGTAATGATACCGCTCTGATCCTAGCATTGCCGAAGAGAGAATCCACGATTCGATGCCGTATCCCCCGTCAGTGAGCAAGGCCGGATTCTTCGCCAGACTTGTGCATATGTGCGGCGATGGAGAGGGTGAAGGAACGGGACGTGATGACGAAGATGGTGGCATGGACGACGATGACGGCTTGACGGATGGTGGGGCAGAAGACGAAATAGACGGTGAGACCGGCAGCGAACTCGTTGACGAGGCGGGATTGGAACTGGACGATGGCAGGGACGATGACGGCACTGACGATGCAGACGATGCAGACGATGCAGACGAAAGTGATGAGGACGATGAGACAGTGGGAGAGTCAGGTGAGGAGATGGATGACAGACTGGGTGAGGAAACCGAGGATGCGATGGACAAAGAGCTTGATAGTACGGCGGACAGAGAGTTGGACGGTGAAATGGATGGCGTTAGAGACGAAGATGACCGGCGAGGACGGCAAGCACCAGCCGAGACGGCAATGCCGTGCCAGAGGAAGCCAGCTGCCGCGAGGATTTTGGTGACGCGCATTTTGAGATTACACCTTGAAAATAAGGTTTGGTGAAAATGTTGATTGTCTCAGGCCAGTAGAAGAAGGTTGAACAAAGTAAAGGAGAATATTTGGGGCGCTCGAGAATTCTGGTGCTTTATATATGTGCATGGGACTCAGCGTGTATGTACTCCATGTTAAACTTCGCATTGCCTCGTATTCTGTATCTGGAAGAAGTATGCTTATTTCTCCAAAGTTACGATCCCTAAAGGAAAACCCAAGAGTTCTTGGCCAAATTATTGGATCTTGGCTCGCCGCCTGAGGCATAGTGCAAGTGTTTGGTTTTCAGCCCTCCTACACTATCCCGTCGCCAAGACATATTATGCAGAACATGGTATTCGCCGTACTTGCCAAGGTGAAACCCTCAAGTTAGCATGGGTAGGGGTAGGGGTAGGGGTTTGAGGCTCTGTCCTTTTTGACAGGACGCCGTGACGACAATACCCCCCTTTTTTTCTTTTCCTTTTTCTTCTATTGATATTTGGTGTTCAGTCAAGTACGAAGTAAATGAAACAGATTCCCATGGACATCTGCTGTACCATCTATCATTACGAGAGCTTTTTTAATAAACTTAATCATACGATAATTTATTTCAAAAATAACCAAAAAGATCAAACAGAATAAAATTTTGAAAATAATATCACGGCATTTAAAGACTGTGTTGGTCGTAAAGAGCAGCGCTGAGTGACACGTTTTAAAGTCAAAAGGTCGCATCGTGGTTGTGTGAGGTATTGATTGGAAAAGAAATGCAATATCAAGCACAAAATGTTAACCAAAAAAAATTTAAGGAACAAAAGAAAAATGGCCGAAAAGTATAACGAGTTGGGAGAAGTGACACCGAACGGAGAAGAGGATAAAACTAAAAGCCCTGGAACTGTTACAGCACCACAACATTTTGGGGTACATGCACTGACTGAGGCTGTAATTTCTTCTTTCTTGGCCTGGCGTTTTGTCTAAAGCCATTTCCACTTTGGACCCCAGCTCTCGACGAAAAAGGGCTACGCATCTCAAATCAGTAGCAAATCTGGACACGCTATCGAACACGTATGAACCCACATCAAGAGACAAGGCAACAGCGTATATGATTACAATTACAGTTCAGTGAAAGCGAATGGCATTTGGTCCCGAACAAATATAGCATCTCCGTTCATATGAATTGTAACATAATCAGAGGTTCCTGTGCTCATCGTGGAGTGGCAGAGGATAGATATAGTGTACAAACAATGATATTTTATGACAGGCTATTGGATAGCGAGAATAATAATATCCGTCTAGCCAGCCCAGCCCATTGAGCTGATTGTACTCTGCATTATGTTCAATCCATTTTGGCCACGAAATAAAGCCAAGAACTCAGTGTCAAGTAGTGTGATATCACTGAGGATGTTTCTATCGAGAGAACTAGTATTACATAATCTAAGAAACGATTGTACCCTCCTCACAGCTGTTATTGAAGATGTCTGAAAATTGTACTTTCAAGTTGCCCCATTCAGTCGCCTCGTTCACGAGAAATCCAGCTGAGGCAACACTCGTGTCGGGATAACTCGCTATAGCCGTCGTGGGCGCTGTCCATGTATATGTCAGGGTGGTCCAAGTGCTGGGGAATACGGTGGAGAAGGTCACGCCTTTAGCTGCCGCATTAACGTTTAAAATGCAACTGGTCTGTCCACTATTTACCAGTAGACGGTAGCGCAGTGTCATCTTCTACATCTGGCCTGGTGTCACTGTGGTGTATTGCGTAAAACCATAGCTGTTGCGCGTGTCGTCCAGGTTGTACAACTCGAAGCAGTTCGACGGGTCGCCCGGGCCCGTTCCGCAATCCGTCGTTGGTCCCCACACCCGCCCAGGACCCATGGCTACATTAATTGTGCTAAAGCCCTAGTTGGCAATGCCGCTATTGGTGTCAGGAAAAAAAAACGTCGGGTTCTGTAACAAGTTCTTGCAGTATTGTGGTGGCGCAGGTGACGGAGATGCTGACGGAACCGAGGACAAGGATGGGAATGATGAAGAGATTGACGGGGAGACAGAAGGCGAGGAGATAGAGGACAGAGACGACAATAGAGATGA
The DNA here is from genome assembly GCA_021396235.1 of Sporothrix pallida. Lineage (NCBI taxonomy): Eukaryota > Fungi > Ascomycota > Sordariomycetes > Ophiostomatales > Ophiostomataceae > Sporothrix > Sporothrix pallida. The sequence goes on along the minus strand of WNYG01000059.1, from coordinate 192,423 downwards.
CACCAGCGGCAGCGACGACGACAACGAGTGTGACGGCAAAGACGGGGACACTGATGGAACAGAAGACGGGACGAAGCTATATGACGAGAAGGAAGAAGTCGACGCCGCCGACGGAGTAGCCGGCCGTGCTGCCTTACACGGGCCGGCCAGGGCAGTCTTGCCTGCCAAAGCCAGCACCGTGTAAAGTGCCGTGATGCCAAGAGATCGCATGGTGATTAGTGTCTGCGAACTTTAAAAGTACAAAAATGGTGCCGACTAAGAAGATGTTGAGATTGGCCGGTTACGTGAATGGAATCGTCTGTGATGTGGGTGACGGGTGTGAGAAAATGTCAAGGCCACCGGCGTGTAAATGGGGGAAAGGAAGTAAAAAATACGAGTGTGTGGGATCCGTCCAAATAAATGCAATTTGTGCAAAACAACAGATAAAGAGCAGGATGCAGCTTCCAGTTTGTGGCTGATGGACGACAGCTCTCAAAGCCAAATGCGCACATAAGTTGTGTTATTGTTTTTTTTTTTTTTTTTTTTTTTTTTGTTTCTCAGTTTCCTTTGGACGTATATAGGCAGTTCAACCATCACTCCCGATCAAATGGGCTAGGTTTGCGATGCTTCTGCTCCAAACGGCATGTACACTTTTTCTAAACAAATACAGTTCTTGGACATCAAACACCCCAGTGGACCGCTCTCAACTCATGATTTCTCGACTTCCGGTTCAAGGTATACCTACAAGTTCCCCTTCTGGTTTATTATGCCCGAATCGAATGGAATTGTCGACGATCGGCGTCTAATATAGTGTCGGTTTCTCCCCCCATCATTTAGCACCACCAAATCCAACATTAACAGATGGCCCTCGATTCCTCGACCACAACCTCTCATTGTTGCGTATGCGATACGAGTTTTGGTCCATTTCGAGACACAAGAAGCTGAAGGGACAAGAGGTTCTTCGACTGTTACAACAACGAAGGATATCGAGTTCCTCCCGTGTGTGGATATATGGCCACCTACGAATATCCAAAGCTTTCCAGATGAATTCATCCTGCGCACCGCGGCGCCATTGTGGAAGCATATTCTGGGCGGGTTTTTGGGGAATCTCACCGTTGTTGCCGAGGAACTGGCACCACTAGTTTACGTTTCCGAAGCGTCCAACGCCTCCACAGAATACGTCGTTCGCCTGTCCCTACTCAGTTCAACCATCACCATTCGGCAATTGCGCAAGTTGTGCTTTTCTGCGACGTCTGAACTGAAAGCAAAGACCTACTATTCAGTCGAGCGCATCCCCTGCTTACCCAAGCAGACGTCTCTGAAAGATCACGCGGCCCTTAGATTGTACGACGACGTGCTAAACCTCGGCGAGACAAAGTTCCAAGACCTTGAATGGACTTATACGCCTCCGGCCCAGGTCCAACACGGGACCGCACACTGGGCATCTGCTCCGCCAGGATATAACAATGATTCGATCGTGTTCTCCAATTCGTCGTCCGGCAGAGGATCCTCAGAGGCACCGGCGCGACCATCGTTTGCCAACGGTGGAAGCGACTGCGGTTCCTGGACCGCGTCCATTCGTATCCATATTGACATGAAACAAAAACTGCAACCTGAATTTTGTAGCAAATTCATTATCCGCTCTTATTCCTGCCTGCTTCGAATTCGTCTCCACGGCGTTCATGCCGGTCACGTGGATTGCGAGGTCCCTCTCCAAGTTGCTTATCCGCGCGCTCCCCCGACTGAAAGTCCGCCTTGCACACAACAAGACATGGCATCACCCTGCCTTAAAAAGGCAGCAGTTCTAGGCCAAGACACTGTGTGTCACAGTAGACGATACCAGCTGTTTTTTCTGACTAGGCCTTATTTTACTGACACGAGAGACACGGAAACAGGAACTCCCGGAATACAGTGCGGATTAAATGAAGTAACTATCTTGATATTTGTTTGCGTCCTCATCTTCTCCGTCTACAGAAACCTTCACACCTCAAGTGTCATAGCGAGTATTGGGTTAGGATGGTCCTATGGCGGAAGCGCATGGGGGAAATCTTACGTAGAAGTTTTCGCCCCCATGCATGCAGTATGCAGAACAAAACAGTGTTTCTACCAAGAAGAAGTTGCTAGCGAAAGAGTGTGTGACCATTTTCTGTTTACATTGCACCAAATTGCCCTCATCCTGAAATAACCGGGGCTAACAGAAACAACATCGCTGCTTGTAAAGAGATTGCGCAGCGTGTGGCCAAGCAACACAACTTCACTTACGGACACATGCCCGTTGGAGAAAGGGGGCAGAGGTGTAATCCCAGTTATGCTGTGCTCTTGCTCCAAACCGCACCATCAAATCCATCCATCCACTGCAAATACTCGCCACCTGCAGTCACCCATCCACGGATTCCTCCAGAAAGGACTAAACTCTCCATGTTGCCATCTGCCTTAGCATCAACATAGTCGGTGAACCAGCTTGCAGCCCGGTTGCCTCGGCCACGTGAGGAACCTATTTAAGTCAGCCTCGTCTGCAAAGTGCCTGTACAAGTAAGGCAAGGCAACCAACCGCAATACCATATGACCTTGCGCAAACCAGCTGCCTTGAACAGCTCGTACAAGGTCGGTATGGTAGGCCACAGGCTCTGAGCCGGAAGGTTGACTGAACCACGAATCGTTCCGCCCTGCATTGGTTAGTCTAAAACTTTGACAGTTTATAAATTAGAACCACGCACCTCGTGGTCGGCCCGCCGTAGATCAACAAAGATGAAATCCCGGCCGGCGATATTCTTCGCATCGTTGAGCATTGTCAAGACCTCTTCGCGAGAAATAGATCTGGCCTCTGTCTTCGATGGTGGATAAGCGGCGTACCATGCCGAACCTGGCTGCGTGGTAGAAGTCATTGTGCGGTGTTGGGAACTGAGCTGACTCGACAGGTGTCTGGCTAAGAAAATGGGTTTCCCGTAAAGACGAATGGCATGACACAGGTTGTTGCTCATGGCAGTCGGCAACAAGAGATGTATATAACGACATCCATTTGCCTATTCTTCCTTGCGCTCTTGAAAACAGCACATAAATAAAACGCAGAGCTGCCGAGGAATCGTGTGCGGCGGTTCTCAGTACCTGTCACTCCCTGGTCCTTATTGGTCACGAAAGAAAACTACAGACCCGCAACAGCCCCACAGTGTGGCACTACGTATTAGACAATTTCTGTTTGCGCAACCTCGCCAACTTATTACACCCAAGACACAACAGGTACATACTGCAAGCCTAGTGCATTTTTCCCCGTTACCATAATTTCACTTCGCTTGCCTCTTTTTCCTTTAATCACCTCTCCGTTTCTTAAGTTCTAAAACATTATTAAAATGTCCATTGGACATATTTTCTCCCTCTCATACTGCCCAGTTGAAATATAAAAGGAGGGCTTTCCCCTGTTACGATTGTCTGTTAGATTTTCAGAAACCCTGATTTTACCAAACTCTCCATACAGACACGATGGCATCACTCGAACAAACGGCGGAAATCGCTCCTGGTCACGCCAGTACCAGCAACACGGACATTTCTCCAAACACCGACAGTACTATGGCCATCCAACAAGACCCCGAGAGCCAAAATCGACAAGGAGAGAAGGAAGACCGCACGGAAAAGATGTCGGCCTACAAGTCTCTCGGATGGCTGGACCGCTTTCTCGCCGTCTGGATCCTGCTCGCCATGATCGTCGGCGTGCTCTTGGGCAACTTTGTGCCTCAGACGGGGCCAGCACTGCAAAAGGGGAAATTTGTGGGAGTATCGGTTCCCATAGGTATGTTTCGGCCACTCTCCTACAACTGCACTCGAGCAAATCTCATGCCTCCTGATCAGTCTTTTATGTGCTGTGAATACTGAAAAAAAAAAAAAAAAAAATGAACAGCAATCGGCCTCCTTATTATGATGTACCCTATCCTTTGCAAAGTTCGCTACGAATCGCTGCACGAGATCTTTTCGCACCGGGGCGTGTGGAAACAGATTGCTTTCAGCATATTCGTGAACTGGGTTGTGGCTCCATTTCTAATGGTATAATTCGCTGTGACGCTCACTCGATAAGAATTGATTGAAATAAATTATTTTTAAAGTCAGTCTTACAGAGATGGCTAACCTCTTTTTTTTTTCAGCTTGGTCTCGCATGGGCCTTCCTCCCCGACAAAAGCGACCTGCGTACAGGTTTAATATTGGTCGGTCTGGGAAGATGTATTGCTATGGTAAGTATCTTCCCTCGGTTGTACAACAGACGTCCGATCATTGCGACAGCATTTGTTAAATATTTTTTTTTCTACACAAAGGTCCTAATCTGGACGGGCCTAGCCGGAGGCGACGGCGAATATTGCGCCATTCTCGTCGCAATCAACTCGATCCTACAGATGGTGCTCTTCGCGCCGATGGCTATCTTCTTCATCCGCGTCATCAGCCACGACACCAGCGTGCAGACTGTCTCCTACTCCGTCGTGGCTACCAGCGTGGCCGTCTTCCTTGGTATCCCTCTTGGCGCGGCCATTGTGACACGCTTCACCCTCCGCGCCATCGCCGGCCCGGACTGGTTTGAGCGGGTGTTTCTTCGGTTTGCGTCGCCGTGGTCGCTGATCGGCCTGCTGTACACGATCCTGGTTCTGTTCGCGTCGCAGGGCCACGCCGTGGTGCACCAGATCGTCAGCGTTGTGCGCGTTGCCGCCCCGCTAATCGTGTACTTTGGGCTGGTTTTCTCCCTCACCCTATGGGCCACGTACCGCCTTGGTTTCGGTTACGCGCTAGCGGCAACGCAGAGCTTCACAGCCGCGAGCAACAACTTTGAGCTGTCCATCGCAGTGGCGGTTGCGACGTTTGGCCCGGAGAGCGACCAGGCGCTGGCGGCAACGGTCGGCCCACTAATCGAGGTTCCCGTGCTGCTGGGCCTGGTGTACCTGGTTCGGTGGGTTGGAAACAGGTGGCATTGGAATAATTGAACTACTAGTGTAGTGATGGGAGAGAACGATAGAACAAAACGAGGGGTTTTCGCTTCTGCGAGAAGCGAGCCCTGGTGGTCAAGCGTTTGTACAAGACGGCCATTGTACAACAAATTATATGCATCGCTTGGCAAATAGACATAGATATAATTTTTACCTACAACCGAACCATCCCCGTAGAAACCAAACTTAGATATTCTTGTCGATCAAGTCAAAGACCGCCGCATTCCTCACCAAACACCTCCTTTCTTCGGAGCAACCCAAGGCGGGATACAGGAGAGTCTGGTCACCATGACCTTGCACATCGGCGATGATGGCCGCGGCCAGTTCGCACGGCATTTCCATGCCAGAGGATGTAGTGCGTGACACATAGGCCGTCTGGAGCACACCGGTCCGTGGCGGCAGCACCGGTTCGCCACCAGACTTCGTTGCGACACAGTTATTGTCATTGTAGAAGGATAGGCCCCGTTCGTCGAGGTCGCTTGTGTCGCATTCGTCTTGGCCGACAAGACGGGCGCTGCGGTCGCAGCGTAAGTCCGCCGAGGTTGGTACGGCGTATGTCGTTGTAGGCGATGCAGCATCCGTTTGTGGGTGCGAGCGCGGCGACTCTTGAGAATCTTGCGCCTCGGCAAGCTGGGCCGTCTGCGGAAGATCCTCGTTCGCATCCTTGACTTCGCCGTGTCGATGGTCGCGGTCCACACCGTTTGGGCGGAGGCATTGTTCGATCTCAGCACTCGACACCCCGTGACGAGCAAGAAGGGCACGCAGGTGCTGGTTCTCCTCGGTGACGGCGCGCGCGGCGTTTTGCATTTGGATGCTCGCCTGCACGCCACGCTGTTCGTAGTCGTGCAGCCGCCGCTGCAAATCCTGGACGAGTTCTTTCTGGCGAGCACGCGATCGCCGCTGGTTCTCGCGGACGAGAATTTTAACCGCAGGGGTTATGTGCTGCAGGATAAGTCATCATAACGCGGTTAAGAAAAAAGTAGTAAGTTGATATAGCTTACCTTCCGGGGCATAATCGCGCGATCGATGCCGGGGGCCGACGACTCAGCTGATACGCCGGTATTGCTGGATAGAAGACGGAAGTGGCCTCATTGCTAAGATGAATGCCGTCAACATAGAGTGGTCGACTGCAAAGGTTGTACTGGGAAGAAAGGGAAAAGAAAGGGACAAAAACCACAACGGGAGGATTTAGACGGTGGCAGTGCAGATCACATCCTACATGAGATATGCTGAGTAATTCGACGCCAAGCAGAGAATCAGGAGAAAGTCTCCATTAACCAATGATGAGAAGGGAATGACAGACTCCCGTCTCTAGCGTCAGCCATCAACGGCGCGCGACTGTAGTGTAAAATATGCGACTAAAACCGGTCCGTTCCTTCCCAGTTACTTATATTTCGCCGCTCACAGAGATAATTGCCTTCTTTTTTTCGTCTGCTACCTTTAACCCTCTGGCAGACGCCAACGTACCGAAAGCTGAACAGCTCCAGAGAAACGTGTCGAGGCCAGATGAAGGTTCCTCGAACCCCATTGCCGTTACCATTACTACGGAGGCATCAACGACCATTTACCTTATCCCCCACTCGTTCTTACGCCAACTGTCTGTTCCCTTCGTCCCCCGTCTCCGACAAGAAGATGCAACATCCGCATTCCCCTGTCGCTCTCGTTGGCCACGGCGACCTGAACAACTCCTACGCTTCCAGGGCCACGGTCGAGTTCACGGCTGACCCGACCTATGCCTTTCAGTCTTTCGCCATCGACGTCGACCAAGACGACGCTGCCGTCCGTGACCGCTATCGGCCCTTTCTTCTTCCACCACCTTTTTCTGCGGACGACTGGGTCGCGCAGCTGGAGCTCGGCACGGTCCTGCATCTGGTCGAGTCGGAAATTCTGGCGAAGAAGCGTAGCCGCCTGCGCATCCTCGTACTGTATGGCAGCTTGAGAAGTCGGTACGTTTCCTTTGTCCCCGTTAGTCTGCAACGATGAAGAAGGGCAGCTCGTTCTCATGCCTTGGTACAGGTCTTTCTCGCGTCTCCTTGCATACGAGGCCGCACGTGTTCTTTTCCGCCTCGGTTGCGATGTCCGGGTGTACGACCCGGCAGGTCTGCCTCAAAAGGACGACATTCACCATTCTCACCCCAAGGTTCAGGAGCTACGCGAACTGAGCAAATGGAGCGATGGCCACGTCTGGATCAGTCCCGAGCAACACGGGAACCTAGTGAGTCGCTGCGTTTCGCTGTCTTTATTGTTTCGAGGACCATGATTTAAGACTTTCTGCTAACCGCGCCGCCACAGACTGGCATTTTCAAGCAGCAAATTGACTGGATCCCCCTATCGTCAGGAGCTGTTCGGCCGACACAGGGCAGGACGCTGGCCGTGGCTCAGGTCAGCGGCGGATCCCAGTCCTTCAATGCGGTGAATTCCCTCCGCATTCTCGGTCGGTGGATGCGCATGTTTGCCATCCCCAACCAGAGCTCTGTGCCCAAAGCGTACACGCAGTTCACCTCCGAGGCAGAAGGCAGCCGCATGATCCCGAGCTCGAACCGCGACCGCCTTGTTGACTGCATGGAAGAGCTTGTTAAATATACCATCTTTATGCGGCCCCACTTTGACCTCTTTGGGGACCGCTTCAGCGAGCGGGAGGACCGCAGGCTCAAGTTGGAAACGGCAAACGAGGAGCGAAATACAGCGCATTCCATGAACGGCGTGTCTTTGAACGGTCTATCTTTGTAAGTAGTATGGAAAATAAACCTCAAGCTACAGGGCGTTTTATTCTATTTCGGATGTATAATGTCCCAATACTACCTCGACGAAGTTTATTATTATTATTATCCGCCTTTCTCAGCCACCTCCTGGCGATTGGCGACTAGCTAGACACAACCCTCCCGGGGAAAAAAACTGTCACAGATCTGAATGGGTGTGTGTTCTTAGTTACAGGTGCGCGTAGTAGGCCGCGAGTCTCTACACTTCAACAAATAAATAAATAAAACAGAACTAAATAAACAAATAGACATGTGGGGAATGAACGATTGTAAGTAGGTTAGGGTGTCGTCTCACGCCGGCGTCGGTGATCTCTCTCGTTTTTTGTGGTTTCTTGGTTTCTAGGTTTTTGGACCTACTTTCTTTCTTTTTTTCTGCTCTCATATTTACTTTCCCATCCATTGTTCTTTGTGTCTTTTCCAGCCATAGTTTTTGTAACATATATACTTTTCGGAACGGGTTCGTCCTTTTCATAGTATTCTTTGTCTCCCTTTACTCGGCCCAAAGCGGTGGCGTGCATGTAGATAGGTACACGTAGGATATCCCAATGTAGATATTCTAGCACCCCCGGCGTTGTCTCGAATGTTTCGGTGGCCTACCAAACTACCGTCCTCCAACAATTGATTTAGACTCCACCCGAGATCACGCTGCCTTCTACGCACGTGTTGATAAATGCGTCTGCGAATTGAATATCGGTCGCGCCACTACTCTCAGAAAGTTGATACCTCACCAAGGCCAAGCTCGGATCAGGGATACTGTCAGCCGCTGTTGTAGGTGCTGTCCAATCAATCGAAAATGTCTTCCATACACCAATCTCGCTATTCGAGGGCTGGATGGATATACCAGCCCGGGAGACGTAATTTGTCCAGATATATAAATATTTCGATCCAGTGACAGATAAGACCCGGTAACGAATGGAGACTTTGTAAGTTGTACCGGGTACGACTGGTACATTCGTTTGAGAAAAAATCACATCGTAGACGCGAGTGGCGGTATTGTAGAATTCGAAGCAGCTTGATGGGTCCCCAGGATTAGACCCGCAGTCGTCAGTCTGAAAGTGGTATCGGTTTGTTCCATCCACTACTGAAGTAAGGCTCCACGATTCTATGCCGCCGTTTCCGTCGGACAGCAAAGACGGATTTTTTGCCAGACTTTTGCATATTTCGGGCGAGGGCGAAGGTGACGGTGCAACACTAAAAGACGACGATGGCGCGACAGATGATGAGGCGGAAGAAGACACAGACGATAAGATTGACAGTGAACTTGAGGACGACGCGGGGATTGAGCTCGATGAAGAAAGGGACAGCGACAGAGACGGAGACGGAGACGACGACGGTACCGATGACACAGAAGATGCAGAAGACACAGATGACGACGAGGCAGAGCTTGACGGCGAGGGAGATGGCGACGATGATGACCGGCGAGGACGACAAGCGCCAGCAGAAACAGCAGCACTGTTCCAGAGGAAGCCAATTATGGCGAGAATTGTTGTGGGACGCATGTTGCCGCGACGTTTCGATGAGTAGGAGGATTGAACGACAGACAAGAGTTAGAGGAACCGACGAAAACTCTTGGGGCCTGGGGACACTTTTATTCTAATCTGCGCTGACCCAACTACACATTGGTCCATTTTCAATTTTATGGCCTAGTCGAAGTTCCAATAGATTTGTGGCGTTTGGGGATTTATGTGGCGGAACAATAAACATGTTACCTATTTGGGACGTTCTCAGTCCGGGCACGGCAGCTGGAGCCTAGGGCTGTGATTAGTTTTCAGCTCTGATTATGTAGACGCGTTACGACTAGTTAGCTACAGAACGTTAGTCTGTATGGATCACGGAGACAATAGCCCGATTATTTTAAATAGTGCTGGGGAAGAATCGCGGAAAGTTGACATTTCTATTCGTAATTCATATTCCCCTACTAAAAAAAGGAATTAATATGGTCCTAAACATAGCAAGCTGACAAGACAAAATGCACGTCGAATGGGAGCAGAATGGTGGTTAATGACAAGAGGTCAATGAGAAAAGCTTGTGTTTGTGTTTGCTTTTTCAAGGGCGGTCTAATGTGATTGTTCGAATTTCCACAAATACAATATGCGGGATCTTGACGGGCTATTGATCAACCCAGTCACTGCGGAGTACGGCGTAGATTTCTTGACATTCAATAGCAAAGGCAGAGCATAGGTTGTTGGTAAATGTGAATGTTATAAGCAGATGTGAAATATATACAGAGGATCAATGACTGTGTTAAATGTAAATGGCTAAGCGCCGGACCAAGTCAAACCTCGTTTTAAATCGACAGCACTTTCAGCCCTTTCAATAATGTTCGGTCAACCAAATAGACATCTAAACGCCGCTTAGACTGCACTACGTTCTTCACAAGTGTTTATAAAGAAGTCCGAGAATTGTATATCCTTTGCGCCACTCGACTCGGAAAGTGTAAACTGTAGCATGACTACGTTTGGGTCGGGAAACGAGCCGCTTCCTGTTGTTGGAGCTGTCCAAGACGCCGAGAGTGTCTTCCATACGCCAAGTTCGACCGATGGAGTCAACTGCACGCTTGCTTGGTTGACCTGGTTTGCGCCAATGTAGAGAATCTTGGACCCCGTGAGTAACATGACGCGGTAGCGGAGGGAAAGCGTGTACGTCGTGCCAGGCACTACCGGAATGCCGGTCTGGAAGACAGCCATGAAGCCGTAGTATCCCTCGCTATTGTAAAATGCGTAGCAAGTCGGGGGGTCGCCGGGGTCGGTGCCGCAGTCAACACCCGGATAGCCTCTACGCTGGGTCTCAAAATCCGCGGAAGCAACGGTCCACGACTCTATACCGCCGGCGGCAGCCGCGACTAGAAACGGGTTCTTGACCAGACTTGTGCATAGGTCGGGTGACGGTGATGGGGACGGCACAAAAATCGATGACGCCGACGATGCCGATGAGGAAACAGGTGTTGAGGCAGATGAAGGAATGGACGATATGAGTGATAGCGAGCTTGACGGAGAGACAGAAAGAGAACTTGACAGTGAGGACGGCGAGGAGGACGGCGAGGAGGATGACACCGACGATGTAGACGACGATGACGAAGAAGACTGGCGGGGACGGCAAGCACTTCCTGAAACAGCAGTGCTATTCCAAAGGAAGCCAAGAACGGCGAGGACTTTTGTCGCCCGCATATTGACGTGAATCTTTGACAGAAAGTCGAATGCGAATCTGCGAATCGGAGGATTACAAGGTCGAAAAGCGAAAAAGGGCAGAAGAGAAGAGCGGAAAAGTTACAGAGACTTTTTTTTTGCGGTGCGAGAAGTGGCAACCACATATATGGGATTTGACACGAACCAGGGCAAGTTGCGCATTCGTCCATATTTTTGTCCCAGGGGGTAATGATGCTTGTTTTAGCAATAGTCGCGTTCCTGATGGAACAAAAAGAGCATAAGATTTATTTATGTGGAGCCACTAACAACATGTTTCCTGTTTGGGATGTATTGGATCTTGGCATGGCGTTTGTGGGGTCTTCACCTCGACATTCATCAGAGGACATCTCCAAGAAAAGACATACACACAAGATATTGGCCATGGTTGCAAAGCTTGATGTCAGGTTTAGTCGTATTCATGGTCCGCCTGCCGATCAAGCCATTCGGAAACGAGTGCCACGGCGTATGCACAGTTCTTTTCCAACTGTGTCGCGTCCGCAGGGACCATTGTAGCTTACCAATGAGGCATCCAACAACAAAAAGGTATGTATATCCTAACCTCCATACCTATCACATAATATGATAAAAACTGTGTGCATCTGCATGACGGCTGTGTCCGTGTTTTCTTTCAACACGACACTGTTTTTACGGACAATATGCCGCACTTTTCATTTGTGGCCGAGACTTTAATACCGAGGATAAACACGCTGCAAAATCAATGGCTGGATCAAAACGGCAAAGCAGTGTTTCTAGAGAGAAATACATTTCTCGATGACTTGTGTTCGCAAAAAAAAAAAAAAAAAAAAAAAAAAAAAAAAAAAAAAAAATATGCACGACGTTCCGAATCTTTGTCCATCAAAATCCAAGTCTAAACAGCAGCTCATCTAACTCTTAATTGGCAGGAACCATGGTCACATCAGAGAACTGGATCATCAAACTGGCAGTCGTGACCGCGCCATTCTCCCAGATGCGAAAAAAAATGACATTCGGGTCCGGGAAACTAGACGAACCAGTTGCCGGTGCCGTGTAAGTGGCCGTCAAGTATTGCCAACTGTCGAAGACGGTTGTGTCCGGCGACAGCAGCGCATATCCCTGCATATCCGGCAGTTGTTCGTCGTTGATCGTGATGCTGATAGGGAGTGTTCCAGTGAGCACAGTGACGCGGTATCCAACACGGATCGTGTAAGTCTGGCCGGGCGTCACAGGTACATTATCCTGGTACAGATTATGGTCGACTTCAGTAGAAGAAGGTGTTGAAATAAAGTAACAAGTTTTGGGGTCGCCGGGGTTGGTGCCGCAGTAGGTGCTTGTGCCGAATACATTGGTGCTGGTTATGCCACCGTTGTTGATTCTCCAACCGGGCACGGACCCGGGGCCGTCTGTAGCGAGATATCGGTTTGTTATGACGTTTAAATCGTCGATCGATGTGGCAGAAGGTGGCGGCGATACTGACGAGGAGGAGGGAGACGAGGAAGAGGGACTGGACGATGGAGCAGCTGACGACGACGCGGACAGCGAGATAGAAATAGAAGAGATAGATGGGGAAATGGACGGAGACACAGATAGCTGGACCGATGGCGAAGAGATGGATGGTGAGGAGGTGGGAGACGAAACTTCCGAGGACGGCCCGGATGATGACGGGGATGGCAGTGAAGACACAGACGGCGAATGCGGCGACGACGGCTTGCACCGACTTGCAAAGACGGGTGAGCCCATCAGGGCCAATGTGGCACCGAACGCCGTGAGGACGGTAATTTGCATGGCTGTGGATTGGGTAAAGAAGACAAATGGACGTAAGAAATTATGGTGCCCAGAAGAAACAAGGCAAAGAAAACCACATATGGCAAAATGCTGAAGAGGGCGACTGAAGAAGGGGGACCATTGGGGTCTTATGTGAATGTTCTCCCGTGGGTCTTTGTAGCTGCTAGGGCCAGACGCATCTGGGCTGGGCCTTGGCGCCCAATAGTTGGTGTTAGCGATTGCCCGGAAAATAAGTCTAAATGTAGCCAGTGGGTCTAATCATTACAGCAATTCTTCGCAAGCGATTCTTCCCAGCTTCCCAGTGCAATAATTCAAGGTTGTTGTGGGGCGAAATTAGATATTGAAAACCAGACAACAAACAATATAAAGTGAGCAAGACAGGGAGCAACATTCAAACACGGGGGACCTTAAAAACGCCCAGTTAGAAAAATATGCAGCAGCTGACGGGAGGGGCGTTGGGAACTGTTTGTGGCGCTTTTATTGACTTTTTTTCAGCTCGTACACAATAGTGTAATCTGATTGGCCAATTGATGCCAAATTCAACCACGCATCTCCTTGCCAGACTTGGCGTGCACTATTGGGAACACGGTTACGAATTAAGGCTCAACTTTCTGAGCTGACTACAACTGGAAAATGCTAGTACCGGGAAGGGAAGCAGACGTAAAGAACTAACATGAAAACAAACGATTCCCGTCAACTGCACTCAAAAGGTTGGTTGGTGATGATTTCATGATGATTCGTAAAATGTTATTGTACAATAGAGTGGAGATGAAGGAATATTCACAAACTGTCGGTATGAATGCGCATTGAAGTCACGTGCCAGGCCCTGGGCCTGGCAGGGGCCTCGCGGGTCAGGCGGCAGGCTCCACAGAGGATAGGGGTAACAGGCAAATGCCGCATACAAAGTCTCGTCGCCGCCAATTGGCCTGCAAATCGTACTCTTCGAGAGGCAACGAATTCACCACGTAGATCAATTGTATAGCTTCCTTCAGAAGAGAGGAAGTCGTACAGGATCAGCGGTGATAGTAGTTATATAGCAATTTACACGTATTCGAAATCATCTACGATCTCATCGTTTTCGACCGACACAAACTGAATATAAAATATGAAATAAAATAATAGGAAACAAAATATCAAAACAACGACGGGAACGCATCGAGGACCACCAAGGGAGCTGGATGTTGCCCGGATGATATTAAATGTTTATGACGTGCTGGTGTATCGGTGTCTGCTTCTTGGTACGCGGCAAATGCAGTGATATGTTGTATGCATACCAGGGCCTCAACGTAGCAGACGCATTTCTTCGATAAAGGACCTCGAATTGCGCCGTATTATTCATTTTGACAAGTATGCAGCTGTGGTTATGTTTGGGATGTTCTTTGACTCTTGCGTCCCTTCATTTCTTTTTTTAATTGCATCACACCACGATAGAAATAATACGTGTCAAGAATAGTTGAATCTCCTGTTTTGCTACAGGCCAGAAAGACCATTTTGATGTTAGTCAATAGGATATAAGAATATAAATGCAGAGAACTTTTCCGCCTTCAGGTCCTCGACCCATGATATTCCAAACACAACACCAGACACCAGCACCTGTTACAAATCATAAATCCACACCTCTCACCACTACCATTGTCTGCCTTTCGCCTGCTGTTCCACGCAACACAGAATCACCATGAAGTACACAGGTATTGTTGCCTCCCTCGTGGCCGCTGCCGGCATGACCACCGCTGCGCCTGTGACAAACAGCCCGGCGGGCATTGCTTTGCCAGTCGCTGCCTATATCATCATCGCCGGCTATGAAGATACGCCGGGCCTGGAGAGCCGTGGCATCGACATTCCCAAGAACGCCGTCAAGGTCCGCATCTCAGCGGATACTGTTGACATTTTGAGTGCTCGGGTAGGCAACCCCTCTTTCGTGACTTCGAGTTTTACACATCCGTTTACTAACAACATGCTACTCTCACACTCTAGACTCCCGACACCGAGGTGGACAGCATCATCCTTACTCCCATCTACACGGGTGCAGTTGCTGCTAATGAAATCGCTGAGGCAAAGAACTAGAGTGTCAATATTGGTCGACGTTTCAAGAAGAGGCTTGTACAACAGCCTACAGGTGCATACAAGAATAGAACCTGTCAAGTATAAAGGTTTTTACAGGCCTTGAAGACTTTCTCGCTTTCGGGCCTGGTTTTTTCCCTTTCTTTCTTTTCTTCATGGCCTGCACGGGACATCTTTGTGTGTCATAGGAAGCTCTTCCTTTTAGTCTCGTTACTGTTGAACCTGGCAGGAGGAGCCAAATGTATTTGCTGTATCCGACTTTATTTATACTTGTCTTTGCTCTTCGGCGATGATTAGCTAGTATGAATAGAAGAAGCGATATGTATTCTCACCAGAGCAAATGTGGCTGGCTACACAACAGACACATTCTCAGAATATAAATAAAGAGACCGGCAGCTACCTAATATTTGTTCACTACAGCAGGGTATAAAGTACTTCCGTATCAGTACTGTACTGTCAGTTCTTGACAAATAACAAGGCCGCACTGTATCGTGAACATCATGATTAAGTTCTAAATATTGGTTTGCAGTGTATTGCGTACATGTCTGATGGAATTCACGTGGAAGATAAACAATAGAGCTACCATGGTGTCGGCTGTATGGTATAATTACAGCCTGTTCATTTCTCATTTCTGCTGTCAGGAACAGGTCATGCTGATTGTATTATAATAAGCTCTACCAATGCGACAGACTCAGGTGAAAGAAATCGAACATGAATGAAAAAAAAAAAAAAAACTTATAGCCTCTACGGGCCGTTGCAAGCGCCTGTTGTAAGGCCCGAGACGTGCACATCTGAAATTTGAATATCGATATTGCCCGTTGAAATCGTACCGGGAATGTATATTCCGAGCTGAGCAGAGCCGAGTGGAAAGAATTGCGACGGCGTCGTCGGCGCCGTCCACGTTCCTGTTTTCGTAATCCAGACATTACGCTCAGTGCTGGAATTGATATATATGGCGATCGGGGTGGTGGTACCTCCGGTCATCGTTATGAAAAGGTCGACGGAGCCCGTGCACTCGAGGACACGGTACCGCATGGAAACTGTATACGTCTCGCCTGGGACCGCATACTTAAAGGCGTTGTTGTAATTGATCACTTGGCGATCAGCGTGGTCAAAGGCGAATTCGTAGCAATTTGATGGGTCTCCCTCGTTGGTGCCGCAATCCGTTGTCGAGCCGAAATGCCAAGTATTCCAAGCCGGGAGTTGGCTCATGTACCAATTGGGAATGCTCCCGTCACCAGACGCGCTGGACACAAACGTGGGGTTCTGTACCAGATTCGGGCAGAATATCGGAACTGCTGAGGCCGACGGAGAGGCAGAAGGCGATCCTGATGATGATGCCGAAGAAGATGGTGGGATAACGGCCGAGGACACTGACGACAGTGCTGAAGCCAATGACGAGGGCGGAGATGCCGAAGGCCTGCACCGACTTGCCATCACTGGCACGGCAGTGAATGCCAGGACGGTGCTGATTGTCGGGAGGTTGAGTCGCATTTTGGCTGTGCGATAGGAAATTGAGAATCAGACGGTAGAGAGGTCGAAAGAAAAAGCAAACGTGTGTGGCTAGAAAGTAGACGCGGGATAATATGGGAAGAAAAAAATGGAGGTGTAAAGGAAAGATAGAAAAAGGAAACAAACACGAGGCAGAGGAAGGAAATGATACAAAGGTTTTCTGAACGACAGGTACGACGTACTTAAGCCTAAAAATCCTTGACGGGAGAACAATTTATCTGGGGACGGGGACCCATACTGGTGGGAAATGGTATGTGAGTTAGATCCGCATGTTATTGAGAATGGTGTGATTTGATTGGCCAAGTCGTGTACGCGACATCCAAGCGCGCAATATTTGGCATGCACTATTGGATAAGCTTCATCCGTAACGAGTGACAATTTTCTACGCCGAACATCTGAACAGGAGCTGGCATAAAACGGAGTACTCTCACAATTGAATAAACCGTGAAAACGTTAGTATCTTGTAAACGAATTACTATGTAAAAAAGGAGACATAACACAAACGAAAAATAACGGGGAAATGGCCGTCGCTTCGAAATGACCGCCCAGAAGGAAAACAAGAAAGTGTCGGGGATGAATAAATGGAATACAACAACCACAGCACATTGGGAGGATGTATAATTTGACACATGGTCTCGTCATCGACACCACTACCGGCATAAAAGCAGATTCGCTGGTAGCCGGCGTGGCATGGGATAGGGGTGAATCTGGGTGTTAAATCCACTTGTATGGTTCGTCGCAAACGGTGTAATATGATTGGCCAATTAATGTCAATGTCCAGGATAGCTTGTCACTTTTTGGGGGTTGCACTATTACTGGAAGAGCGACGACTGGGGCCGTCCATGTCGCTGTTTTCCGGTTCCGAACATTGAGCTCGACAGTGGTTTTTGAAAGATTGACTTCTCTTTGACCATCTGGCAAGACCACTTGCTCCATAAAGATCCTGACTGATATGGTGCTTTAAGGACGGTGACGGCGATATCGAACGGCTCAGGTAATGTCGATGGCGATGGAGAAACTGAAGGGAAGGAGGGAGGCGATGGAAGACGAAGAAACCAGAGAGGATGGGCTAGGTGACGGTGTTGACGAGATAAGTAAAGTGAAAGATGATATCGACGAGGAGAAGGAAGACATGGAGGATGCCGAAGAGACGGAGGAGATGGACGATGACGAATGACGAGCGGACAGTCTGCATAAACTTGCCAAGGCTGGCGAGCCCATTAGGACCAGTGTGACGCCGAATGCCGTGACGATATTGAATGCACGACTATAAGTTGGGTGAGGAGTTGGGGGAACAAAAAATAAGGAGATATGACAGACGTTGGACTACAGCGCTGGCATAAGTTGGGGCGGGCGTGGTAGTAATGTATTTGTTTTGGGGCCCGGAGCTCTATAATTTCCAAGGGGCTGTGACAAAAGGCTTGAATTTCCTTTCATTGTGGCTGACTTTGACAGTTGTAATATTTGACGTTGGCTAACGACAGACCAAACCATATATGAAGACAATTTTCAGCACTTCTAAATGCTACGCCCACAGCACCTCCTTTTGGTACGAGATATGGACAGAAATGATTGACTGGCTTATCTGGACTTTAATCATGATTTGTGCTGTAGATTTGTTTGAATGGGTAATGTAGCCAAACAGTTAGAAGAGCATGCTTGACTAACACCTACAGCAAAATGCGTCGTTCTCACGAATTAGACCTTACGTGCATAAAAAGGGAAATAAAAAATCGAAAATTTTATTTTGTTGAAGTGAATGTTATATAAACAAGAAACGGACGAAATAAGAGAGGAAAACAATGCCCAGAGAAAAATAACACCAATATCGTAACTTGTAAACGGCAGACCATTGGTACAAAGGCAATCCGCCAGTCGTCAAGTAAACCAGTACGGTGTTAAAAAAAACTCCAGGGCTACAAATGAAACTTAGTGATAACCACCTCCGCCCCTCTGTGCATCTCTAAATATTGAAGCCGTTGGGACAGTCGCCCATTGTAGGACCGGATACGTACACATTGGAGAATTGAAGATAAACATTGCCCGGGGCTTTTTCACCATTAATGGCCAGTGTAACCTGAGCCTGGCCAACAGAATAAGGAATAATCGTCGTATTCGGTGCCGTCCACTCCGCCCTTCTCACTTGCCAGCCTCTGCTAGCGTCACTGGTGTTGACGACCTGAAGTTCTGGCATGCCAACGCTATCCTTGTTTAACATTGTTTGAAAAGTAACAGAGTCCGTGAGGTTGGTTGAACGGTATGCCACTTCCAGCTCGTAGGTCTCGCCCGGGATAACAGCAAATTTATCACTGATGTAGTTGGCGTCTTGACGATCGGCATACATAAATGTGTATTCATAGCAGGTTGGCGGGTCGTTTGGAAGGCCTCCACACTTTGAAGGACCCACTAATGGCCCGTAACGCCGGCTACCAATTTCTGCGGGCTGCATCATGTTCCAGTTGGGAACATTTTCGTTATCGGGGGATGTGAAGGACGGGTTCGCAATCAGATTCGTGCAGTGTTTGGGAACACCTGAAGACGACGGGGGGACAGAAGACGAAGCTGAGACTGGGACTGGGGGAGACGAAGAGGCTGGAGGAGACGAAGAGGCTGGAGGAGACGAAGAGGCTGGAGGAGACGAAGAGGCTTGGGGAGACGAAATGGCCGACGACGACGAAGAGGCTGGGGGGATCGAAAAGGCCGACGAAGACGAAGAGGCTGGCAGAGACGACTGCTCCGAAGATGGGACTGACGAAGAGGGGACCGACGAAGAGGGAACCGACGAGGAGGAGACTGAGGGCGGAGCCGTGTAAGAAGATTGGCTGGCGGCCGACGAGGCATAAGATGACGATGAAGCTGATGACAAGTCGCGCGGGTGCAACGGCCAGCTGCCACCTTCTACGACCGGCGTGGTCGACAAGACCAGAGCAGCGCCGAGTGTCTTGAAAATGAATCGCATTTTCTTCGATGTTTTGTATGTAAAAGCTGTTGTGAAGTTGATTTTTGTTTAAGTAACGTTTGGGGGAGCGTTGTTAGAGGTAAGGAGTCGTGAAATGTGAATGTTATGGAATAAACAGAGTAGACAAATGAGGGGAGACGCATGTGCATTAAATAGTTTGCGATCGATGTGCTGATGTCCTTAGGGGACGATGATTGTACAGGTGGGCGATTATGACAACATTTCTTTGCTTTGAATTTGGCCATATCCCTAAATAACGCCGTCAATAAAGACACTGCACAAAACGCTTAGGTGTATGAGGGATATTTATATAGTTCTCTTTGGTATTAAATTATTCATAGGGATCAAAGTATTAATGGCTCAAAGAACCGGTCATAGACACCATAGAGACGGTCATAGAGACGGTCAAAGAGACGGTCAAAGAGCCCCCAATATGGCCCCCAATATGGCCCCCAATAACACCAAAATATCATCAAAGAGGTAGTCAAAGGGCCAGTCAAAGATTCCATTGAAGACCCATTCAAAGGAGCAGTTAGAGGGCAGGGCAAAGAGCCAGACCAAAGAACCAGCACAAGGGGCAGCGAAAGAATCTGCAATATTGATAGTCAACATTTTTAACACTCGCTTGCGTTTTAGGTGGCTGGCGCTCTTTGTCCAACTTTGTCATTTCGTCTAGCTTTATCACTAGGATATGCTTCTTTGAACTCCTTGCCTATTTTTGTGGTAGTCCAAGTCAACGAATCAAAACTAGCTCTGCCATAGCTTTTCAGTTGATTGATCCCACCGGATGATAAATAAAATAAAGTTACTGGAGACCGTAGTTGGGGGCTTTCGTAGACCTGAACTTTCAAAGCGAGAAACAAAACATAAGAATGGTTGTTGCATAGGACAGTGGGTGGATACAATTATATTTTTCGAGTCGACAAAACACAAGCACAGGATAATAGCTCTAACGCTTACCATATACCGTAAACTCTTCTGGTGTCTATTCACAACGCGGTGAGAGAAAACTCCGAAAACTGGAACCGAATGTCGCCAGGCCCGACTAATCCATCAAAAGTGAGTCGGAGTGGGGCAAGATTGGGATCAGGGTAAGCACCGTTTCCGGTCATCGGTGCCGCACACTTATTGACTGCCAAACACTGATCGGTGCGGTTGCCGAATTATTGCTCGCCAGACATGCCGTTCGTGACAAGTCGTCAGGGCACTAGACCCACTTTCACTCGCCAACGGTGTAATATGATTGGCCAATTGGCGTCAGTGTCAAGCAAATACCAGGTAGACCATCAGTATTTTGGAGGGGAACTAATAATTGGGGCCTAAAGCCACACGCCGAGGGTTGGTCAGCGTCTCTGCAATTGTGTTTGTTCATTGTGCGGCTGCGGGCCAAGATTTTCTGTACAAATAGTTTGTCTGTGGCGTCAGCTGTGGAAATGAGGTCGTTGAAACCAACTACCAGTTCTTGCACATCAGTTATTGCACAGAGACTTTTAGGTGTGCATTGGACACAAAATATCGCCTCTTCACATATGCCATGTTGACGGCATTAACATCATCAGCCAGAAACGTATTCTGTTTACGTTCGTCTATATATTTTCTGTGCAGTGGAATATGTTGCTGTGAATTAATGTGACGCCGAAACGCTTCAATTCGGTTCACCAAAATGTATGATATAAAAACAACAACCAGTATATCAACGGTGGAATATATTAAAATATACAAAGCAATCTAATACAAATGGCTGCAATGCCCCGTCATCCATTCATCATGATTGACCAGCGCAAAAAACGACATCTGAGAATTTGATCCGCAAGTCTCCAGGGTTGTTATGCAACAACAGTCTGAACTGCACATGGTACAGGTCGGGGTGGCCTGTGATCGTTGTTGTGGGCGCAGTCAATTCCACTGCCATGGTCTTCCAAACACCAAACTCATCCGGCACGCCAGCGGAGCTCTGGAGGGTCAATCGTGGTATATCCGGGGGTCGGTAGTCATCAAAGTAGGTGGTAACCTGGTTGCCGGCGGTTCGCTCTACTTCAATGAACATGTCAGTCAACAATAAATCACCCTTTAAAAAGTCTTACGACTCGACAATTCTGCTCTCCGCACACATATCCATTAAAACATTAGAGAATTGAATTCGAATAATACCGTTGCCTGCGATCATCCTCCACGATACATCACCACATTCTACCATTTAGTTGCCCGTACAGGTGTTGAAGGATACATCGGAGAATTGGATGCGGAAGTTGCCAGTGCCAGTCACCTTGAGTTGCAGCTCCACAAGGTTCAGGTCAGTGTGAAACGTAGACGTCTCTGTAGGCGCAGTCCAGTCCATGTCCATTGTCTTCCAGACCCCGACTTCAGCAGACGACGCTGCCACATTCAGCACCCCTACGCCAACGGGTCGCGAGTTGTCAAAGTAGGTGGTGACTGTGTCGCTAGATGTGATTTCCAGTATGCGGTACCGATAATGCACGGAATACGTGTGGGCCGGGGTTATGGCAATGCCGGCCTGGTACAAGAACTGATTGGCGCGGTTCGTAGAGGACTGGTAAACCTCGTAGCAGTTGGCGGGGTCTCCCGGGTTTGTGCCACAGTCGGTGGTAGGACCGTAGGTGCGTCCGGTGTTTTGGGCCGATCCAACGACTCTCCATGAGGGCAAGGTTGAGCCGTCGGGGATAAAGGTTGGATTCTTGATCAAGTCTTGGTTCTGGCATTGCGGAGATGGCGAGGGCGAAGGTGACACGGAGTGGGACGACGAGACGGACTGTGACAATGAGGCGGAGTGTGAAGAAACAGAAGTTGAGGAGGGAGACGCAGAGACTGATGGGACAGAAGAGGAGGAAATGGAAAGCGATGAGATAGACGATGGTGTCGCCGAGATGGAAGAAGAGGACGACACGGAAAAAGTTGACGACAGCGATGATGAATGCAATGAGTGCCGCGACAGCCTGCACCGCCTGCCAAGAGCGGGAGTAACCGACCAGAACAGGGCTGCGATGGCAGCTGTAAGAAGTGCGGGCCGCATTGTGGGTGTGTTGCAGGGGCAGGGTTTGCAGACGAAGACGGGGAGAAGAAACGGCGGACAATCAGAATCAAAAGAAAATATAAATCGAAAGGAACGACGCGGGCAGGAGGTAATTATACAAAATCGCAACACGAGATAACTTTCAAATGTTGACTGATCGAGGGTGAAGCTCGTCGGTAGCTGCCGGACGTTTAGAACGACACATGTAATTTGATCGGGCCATCTGAATGTGGATCCGTGGACCCCTCCTAACTGGCATTCGTTCGTGTGGGCCGTTGCAAAAGCGAGGCTCCCTTGCGTTGCCGCTTTACTGCGCCTGAGAGGACAAGAACGATCTGGACCGCCTTTGACAGCTATTCTTCTACTTGAACACGCGAAAAAATTGTCTCGGTATGTAGATTTTCTGCGTTTTGAAATTTCCAAAGCGCATTACGGGCCGGGAGAAGAATTGACGTGAACCTACCTGCAGCATCATATTGCTTTTTTGGTACTAGTTGTGTAGTTTATTTTTTCAACATGCTTGCCACGTTTTGTCATTTTATCCATGTTAGAATATAACTCTATTTGTTCTAGGGAACAGCCGTCGGATCGCTTCGCAGGGCTAACGTTGATTCAACACTCCACTTTGAAATGCAAAGAAGAATGCATCCCGACAACAAAGTCGACAAGTAACGGCCTCCGCAAATGCACAGGTGGTCTAATTCCTGCAAACATCGTATGGCCTTCCTGTGCGTTATCTTTTGTTGATTTGAGTGACGACTCGCGGGCATAATTTTATTTCCTTATGCCAAAAGCATTGAAAAATAACGTGGAAATTGACTTGACTTTTCCTACGAAATCATAGTTGTGAATGTTGGCGCGTCGAAAAGACACAAAGTCAAAAAAATAAAATAAAATAAAATATAAAATAAAAAAGACAACGTGACAAAATAATTGCGATAAGATCTTTTTTTTTTCCAAAAAATTTTGCCTCTGAGGATTGTTCCTGAAAGTTATGAATGAGACCGACGGTAGAAACTGTACGTAAAACTGAAAACAACCACCGATAACATATCTAACCCCGTATGTCGCGATATGCATATACGAAAATACAACCTCAATGACTGTGGTTAAACAGACTATCCACTTTACTATTAAAGCGGCGAATATCAACGATGAAGATTATGTACATTAACAGCAAAGAATGAAAGCTCTGCACTGAAGGAAAGCCGGGTCGCTAGTGTTATGGCTGGATAATGCTGCCGCCTGTGCAAGTGTTGAGAGTAACATCAGAGAAATGGAACCGAATAGTGCCCGTGCCTGAATTTGCGTTGTGGTACAGGGAGATATCCGCGACGTTGCCCGTTGCCGGCGTCGTCCACGGAAAACTTTTAGTGAACCAGACGCCGGTCGTAACAGTGTTCGTTAACCTCAACGGCGACGTATTCGTGGTGGTAGGGGCAACACCATCCAAGTAAGTATTGACAGTATCGGAGTTGGTAATCTGCAATACACGGTAGTGGTAGGACACGATGTAATCTTGGCCAGGGGTGACGGGGATGTTGGCCTGCCTCATGTACAAAGGAGACTGGCCACCGGCTGAATTGTAAATCTCATAACAGCTGCTACGATCGCCCGGATTGCTGCCACAGTTGGTTGTAGGGCCGTAAGTGGTTACCGTCGATATACCGTAAGCAACGAACGTCCACGGGGCGCACCGGAGCTGTCTCCGGAATGATGGATTGCTGATAAGGTTCGGGCAGTACTGCGGTGAAGGTTAAGGTGAATGTGAAGGCGAGGCGGACGAAGAGGAGACAGAAGACAACGAAACCGAGGATGAAGAAACTGGCGATGAGACTGGGACAGATGACAAAGAAGACGTGGAGGAAGTCAAAGGTGACGTGGGAGACCGTGAAGGCCTACAGCGACTGGCCAAGACGGGAGATCCCGACGAGATAATGGCAGCCATAGCCGCGGTAATAAACGAGAGTCGCATCTCCTTGGCACCGAAAAGCTAGTTAATTGTGAAACCGTGGAATGACACAGGGAAAGGAGAACAAAAGAAATAAGAAAAGAAAGAAAGAACGGATGACCAGCAGTGAAGATACGGGCCAAATCAACTTCAAGAACAATACCACAACACCAAAGAACATAGCAGACTACACGAGTACAAAATAGTGATAAGCTACATGTGGCTTCAAGAAAGCCGCGTCGAAGTACAATAGGCGCTAATAGTCGAGTTTGGCATTATTCAAACAGGCTATCGACACTACGTGATCCCTTTCAGGCTTATTTTTCAGTTGCTGACAAAAATAGTGTCAAAGAGTCAAGGCTGTCTAAAGCACCCAAATAATATCATCGTTATGTGCAAATTGGTCGCACACAACAAATCTGTTACACAATGACCAACAAGGTAATAGAACACGGCCGAGAAGCAAGAAACCCACCAACACATGCGGGAAGATACATGTTTTGATAAATGATTGTGTTCAAACTCATATTGTATGTTGCTACCACCTATAACAGTGTACTACCTATTTGTCTACTCTGACACAACGCTCCCCTCCGTGCACGTGTTCATAAACACGTCTGAAATGTACAGGAACGTCATTGAATCCCCATTGGTCTCCGTGAATGTGAGGGTAGCCTTGTGCACGTCGGGATACTGGGGGGTGCTCGTCGAGGGTGACAGCCAATGTGTCGTGAATGTCTTCCACTCGCGGGGTTCGTTGGGCAAGTAGATGTTGGCCAGCTGGATGCCGTTGAGGCTGGCCTTGAGATTGGATGTGCCAGAAGCAAAGTTGACGAGATACCGGAAAGTGATTATATACGTGGTGTCTGGCTCAATGGCAATGTTTTCCTGGTACACGCTAAACTTGGAGTCTGTGGCAGAGGAGTCGCCCATGAAGTAGACGGAATAGCAGGTCAAGGGCCCGTTGGGAACATCGACGGCGCAGTCATCGTAAGCAGTGCGTTGCTCATAGTCGGCGTCGTTGATTGTGACTTGCGTCGAGATGCCCCAGTTGCTCCATCCGCTGAATTTGGGGTTGCTGATGAGGTTCTGGCAGTATTGAGGCGAGGCTGATGGTGATGGAGAGGCGATGACGGAAGACGACGACGCCTTGGATGGCCTGCATTTGCTGGCGACGGCAGTCGAGCCAGCCAAGACAAGGCCGAACACGGCAGTTGAGAACCGCATGTCGAATAATAGTAGTAGAAACAAAACTGAAAATGAGAAGCAGATACGAAAAAAAAAGAAGAAAAAAAAAGTGAAAGGCGGAAGATTTGAAAAAATGTGGCTCGTGGGCTTTTCATCTACCTTTGCCACAAAACAGGACGAGCGTATCGTTTTCGACCAGCATAGTGCCAAGCTATTGGACAATAGTTCCGTCGTTCAGGTACAACTGTGCATGGTCTCCACGTTTTTATTGACTTGGCTCTCTTGGCACCCTTGGCGATGGCTTGTACTTGGTAAAGCAACACCATAGCTAAAGAGCTGAGCTGTGATTTAAGCTAGCTAGGCTGGGTCCAAATTTGGAGATCTTGGTTCTAGACCAAATAACAGTTGCATAAAACAGGGTTAACCCAGTTGCATTTTCCATGATGCTTGTACGCTAAGAGCAATTCGTGTTGTTCTGGGGGATCAACAATAGAAAACTTACATTATATGTATATTGTGCATCTAGATTTATTGGCTTCCAGGCGTATCCAGCAAGACTCATTTTATTCCGCTCTCAGGGTCTCTGTGCTCTCTCTAGACGGTCTTTCCAGATACTCGTTTTCACCTCCGTGTGACTCTGTGTCCTGGCGTGTATGATGTATCGTGCAATTGTTGTAAATATATGACGGCAGCACAAATCCGCCCCTGATATTGTAGTGTGTTTGCTCCATTCCTGGGTCTGGTGTTGTGTCAAAGTTCTGGAAGAGGAGGGCTTTGGCAGTTTTATCCGTCGGTCTTCCGACACAGATAAGATCGCCAGAACTGTCGCCGGACCTGAATTCATCCAGGCGTTCTCGGATCTCGTCCAGCGACAGACCTTTGAGCTCGAATTCGAGTGGAGAGACAGCTACTGTTGTGTGCTGCAAGTCGAAAGTCGTGCTATTGGAGGTTACTTTTGGATTGAGCAATATCCAGTGAGCTATGGAGACGACACCATATCCACCACCACCGACGAAGGTTTTTATTATGCAGAGCATTCCCATACTAAAATAGCTCCTCCATCGGAGTCTGAGTCTGAGTCTGAGTCTAAATTGTCACTAGCAGATCGGCACACACTGGAACCTACTTCCTTGGTATCCAATGAAAGAGACGATCCACTGGTCTCCTGAGAATCCTGGATATTTGAATCAAGACTCTCAACGCCGGAAAGTGTGCCAATGTCCAAGTCTTCCATGCTAGCTTCTCCGACACTAGGCTCTGACATTGCCACAGTACTGGTGATGCCCGTGTGGGAGTCAGCGTGCCACTGATGACGGGGCCGAGGCTCACAAACCTCTCTGATTAGGCTTTGGCGCATGTTGGCGATGACCTTGTTGAGAATATCTCGTTGGTGGATGTATTCTTCGTCTTCTGATCCGTTGGCGATCAGTGGTGGGCACCAGTTCCGATATGCCTTCATGTGTGATGCTCGGGGTACCAAGTTGGCCGGATGGTAGCTTAGGTAAAGCTGACACGCATAGCATGAAGCCTTGCTAACACCAATGTAGCGGTCTTGGTCGGCCCAAACCCTTTTTTTCAGATAAAAGTCTTCGGCGACCTGTACCTCTGCATGAACGCGCGTCTTAACGCCTTTGTAGCAGCTCGCCAAGTCGTCCATGAGATTGCTGCGCTGTTCAATACGGGCCTGGAACAGGGGCTTACCAGGGTCGTCTTTCTGTGGAAACATGCGATTGCAGATGCCGCCAAGTGATAGGTTGCTGTGCATTGGTGGTGCGCCAACCGACGCACACCTTGCAACCGCCTTGACCTCGAACGAGCTGACGAGGTCTTGAACTGTCGACAAGTTGGCCAAAACACGATGTGAGACACGAATGTGGTCGGCAAGCCGGCCGATGTAGTGCCGGGCGTCGGAAAACGGGTTACTTTCGCCGTGCGAGCTAGAGCATATAAACGGGTCTCTGCTGACAGCCTCCAGAAGCTTGATGCCTCTCGACTTTCTCGTGTCAAAAGCCAGCTGACACAGACCGGCCAGGGATTCGGGGTCCCTGCGAGAGATTTGAAACTGGTTCAGCCAACTCGCCAGCTCATCATCCGATGATGAGCCGTGTCTCCCGAGCTGGTCCCTGCAGCGGTCGATTCTCAGCGCCAAAAGACGTCCGATGGAAAGAACCTTGTCGCTTGCAAAGTCGATGCACCAGGCCGCAAATGCTTCTTTTTGTTGGTGTCTTTCGTCGTTGGACAGCGCGGCGTAATTTTCTAGCGTCTGTAATAGCGACCGCAAAAACGGCTCGATTTTTGTCGCAGGATTGGCGTTGGCCGCAACGTGATAGACAAATCTGTCGGGAAGCTCCTCGATTGCAATGGCCGTGCATGCGTCGCCTCCCTTTTTGAACTCGCACAGGAACGCAATGTCATCCAGAAACCGGCGTCGCACGCTAAGATAGCTGTCGTCCATTGGCAACGTGTTACGTACATCTCGAAAGGGATCATACACAATCAAAAGCATGTAAGCCTCGTAGAAACGGCAGAGTAGTCTGAAGTATTTACCGGGCCGGGGCGGGCTACTCCCGGCGTTGCCCTTCCCGGCAACTGACGGTCCTGGCATCGCAAGAGAAGGTAAGTAGTTATCTGAGCCGTGGTATCGTCGATGGTCTGCACAAATGTGACTTGAGTTAGGCTAAGTGGTGAGACAAGTGACGGATTATATGTCTCCCACATAAATGATGCGTGTTGCGGGGAGCCCAAATCCACCATTAACCTTGCAGAAGCACAATGTTCTACCTGCTTCCATGGTATCAATCACTTAACGAATGAGATAAAAGGAAAGCAATCTTGTCTTGCGTAAACCACTCATAAAAGTGCACAAGTTGTGACGAGGAGGGGTAGGTCGTAGATTTTCCCACCGTATAATCCGCGCCCCGCGACTCCATTGCAGCTACCTAGAACAACATCTTCTGAAAACCAAGTCCCCATCATTTAGAAACATAACCCTAATATTAAACTACGGATTGACTGCGTGGAACGTAGCGTCAACTGCTAAGCAAGTAGATCCGTCTTATTGGCAGATTAGACGATTGGTTTCATCTCATATATAGATCGAATCCATGCCGCGATGTCATATTTCAGACCCGCGTCTTCGACGTTATTGAATACCAAACATATATCTGGCGCAAAGGTTCGGACCGTCGCCCACGGTTATGACGCAGTGGGCGGTACCCTCCCGCACCTACCAGCCTAAAATGCAATTCTGACCAGTGAACGTGATCACGTCAGGCGACAGTGGTTCTGGCAGATTTTGTTCCCTCCGTTAATGTCAGGGAGACTCCATTCTACAGTCACAGGTGGCAGCCAACCACGCTGTATATTCAGGCGCCCGACACGACTGGCCATAGACAGCTGCAGCTATCCCTGCATAATACAGTATTATGAAGCACACTATCATGCACCGTTGCATATGCACTAGACGGTCCGCTGTGTTGTCTTGAAAATGCAGCTTAGCAGAACCAAAAAGTAGGTTTATATCTTGGGCCGGTCTCCTCTATGGGTCGGCGCGTATCGTGGATATCGCTGACGATCTCTCTCTCTCTCTTTTAGTATTTTCTCCCCCTTTTCCCCTTTCTTTCTTTCTTTTTTTTTCTTCTATCCATTTTTCTATCCATTTTTTTTTTTTTTTTGTTGTAGTTGACTTGAATTATATTTTCCAGTGCTACAAAAAATCAAAGATGTTTTACGTTTATGCTTTTTTTTTTCTAAATACGAGCGATCGGTCTCAACGTCGGAAGCACGGAGGCGGAGGGCTCGTCATGGCGCCGGCAATGCTCGAGCGATGAACCTTAAAGTAGAAGAGAAGGCCAGGTTACGAGCCACACACTCCTTTGTTTTATACCCTGTTTACCGCACCCACCCTTTTCATTTGTTTACTACATACAGCTGTTTATTTGTTTTTTTGTTTACCTAACGTATGGCCCTGGCAGGCCAACACACACTCGTGTAAGCTAGAAAGTTTACACACACAATTCTGTGGCAGTTTCTTCCCCATGAGGGTTCTGCCTAGCTAGTCGCCAATAGTCAGGATTGACTGAGAAAGGCGAATAATAATAATAATAATAAAGTATACGAATCAAAAACAAACGTAATTTAAAGTGGTCACGTACAAACAAATATAAGAACCCCCCACCCAGTAAAACATTATACTTCTCAAGGACGGCAGAATCATATCTACTCATCATCACCGAGGAAGACACGAATCGGCATCCAGCCGTCCTGGACGACCTTGAAGCGCGTCTGGACGGCTGACACTTGTGCCATCTCGTCTGGCGTCAGTGTCCAGCCGTCCAGGGCAAAGTTCTGCTCGATGCGCGCGGGCGTGACGCTCTTGGGAATGATGCTGGTGCCGCGCTGGAGGCCCCACATCAGGACGATCTGCTGGGGCGTCTTTCCTTTGGCCTTTGCCAGCGCCAAAATGGCAGGCTCTTCCATGAGCGGCCCCGAGTTGTTGATGGGCGAGCCGGCGGTGCCGCCGAGGCAGGAGTAGGCGGTGCAGTGGATGCCCTTGGATTTGCAGTAGTCGAGCAGTTTCGGCGACGGGTTGCACGGGTGGAGCTGTCCGGTTAGTCTGTGGCCGGGGATAAAAATACACGGGTTTGTACGCACCTCAATCTGGTTCACAGCCGGAATGATCTTGCACGAGGGATCGGCCAGTAGGCGCTCGAGGTGGCGGATCTGGAAGTTGGACACGCCAATGGACTTGACCTTGCCGGTGTCGAGCAGCTTTTGCATTTCCTGCCATGTCTTGACATAGTCCCAGTCGGGGAGGTGCTTTGTGGTGTCCTCCGGGTCCGTCGAGCAGGGAAAGTGAATCAGATACAGGTCAATGTAGTCGACGCCCAAATCGTCGAGAGACTTCTGGAAGCCCTCGGCCACGCGCTTGTGCCAGGGATTGTCCAGTTTTGTGGTGACCCAAATGTCTTGCCGCGGCACACCCGACGCGCGAATGCCCTCGCCGACCTCCTTCTCGTTGCCGTAGTTGAGGGCGGTGTCGATGTGGCGGTAGCCGTGCTGCAGGGCAAACTTGACGGCATCGCGGACCTCATTGGGCTTTGACTGCCACGTGCCCAGGCCGACGGCAGGGATTGACCGGCCGTCGTTGAGGGTGAAGACGAGGGATGTGTTTTGTGTCATGGCGAGATTGCGTCTTCGGATGAAAAAGGAGGTGTCGAAGTGAAGGGTGGTAACCGGGTTGAAGTGAAGATAAGCAGACGACATTCGTGACGATCTAGTTTATCTATCTATTTTATTTATGGCAAATTGACCCAAGATTGACGGCAAATTAAAGTCAAAACCATGATCGGTCTGTCACGATGTTGACCGCTACATTCAAATTGGCCTATGGTTGTTGGCCGATTGACCGACGCCATGAAAGACGCCGTTTTAATGTGGAGACTGGAGATCGGTCAACTTTTAGTAGCCCGGCCGGCAAGTGCAGATCGCTGGTCAAGGGTCGGGTGGAGACGCCTGTGTCGCAAGCTAGGCCCACCGCGAGATATGGCAGATGAGGAGATAAGGTGCGGAGGTGCGATGCACCACGGCAGTGGGCACTGTTCACCTCCGTTCTCCTCACGTATCATCGATCAACGATATTCCCAGATACCAAGGTTCCCCCTCCCGTACACAGGGCACCAAGACCACACGACCACAATATGCACGTTGCATGATATCTCTGACACTTAAAGGGCCGTGTGCCTTGGTCGTTGGGTCCATCGAGGAGTCATGCTTTCAGTATCGCCAACCTTTTAGTTTACTTCTTTTTTGCTACATTCTTTTCATCATTCATCAATTTGCAGATTCCTTCTTTTTAACATCGTTTCAGTCACCATGGGTGTCGACTGGGCTGCCTTAAAGCAGAGGATTGAAGTGTATGTATATGCCTGAGAGAACAGGTCCCACATCAGCTTTCATATGGGTCTCGATACTGACAGAACATAGGCCGAAGCACGATGACTCGCACTACGAAAACACCACCTGGTGCAACCGAGATCTGATCCCAATTCCAGCCGACAGGCGCACGTATGGCATCTGGTCGTATTTTGGTACGTCCCTCCACCTGTAGCGTCTGTTCTAATTGTTTCTTCTCGTGAAGTTCCATGTACTGATTTTATTTGTCTTTCTCCAGGATACTGGACTGTATCTGGATCATGTATCTCGGCTTGGTCCGTTGGCAGCACTTTACTCGCCTATGGCCTGAGCCCTCAGCAGGCCATTGGTGTGGTGGTGAGTAAACAACGCAACGTATCCTTTGTTCATATGTATGACATCTTGCTGACTCCTTTGTCAGATCATCGGCGGTGTTCTCACTGGTATCCTTGCTGTCGCGTGTGGCTGGCTGGGCGAGGTGCACCATATTGGCTTCACCGTCTCGAGCCGCTCTGCGTGGGGCATGCGAGGCGCATACTGTAAGACCGTGATCCTTTAAAATTTTGTTGTAACAGCATACTGACAATGCAGTCCCCGTCATTATCCGCATCTTTGTGTCGTGCATGTGGTTTGGCATGCAGGCCTACTGGGGCGGCCAGGCGACGCGCGTCATGATCGGGGCCATCATCCCCGGCTTTGCCCACATGAAGAACTCGTTTGCGGCGAGCTCGCACCTGGCCACCAACGATTTCATTGGACTCATCATCTGGATGGCGGCGTTCATCCCGGCGGTGCTCATCAAGCCCGAGCGGCTGCAGATTCCGTTCTTCGTGTGCTTTATTCTGTTCCTCGGGTCGTGCATCGGCTGTCTTGCCTGGAGCGTTTCGCATGCTGGCGGCCCCGGCTCGCTCTTCCACAAACCCGCGACCGCTCCCAACATTGGCTGGGCGTTCATGTTTGGCATCACAGCGATTCTAGGCTCGTGGGGCGCGGGCACGCTGGGCCAGTCGGACTGGACGCGCTATGCCAACCGGCGGTATGCGCCCACGCTCTCGCAAATGGTGGCGTCGCCCGTGACCATTGCCGTGACGGCGACCATTGGCATTATTGTGACGAGCGCGGCCAACGACATTCTGGGCGGCGACCTGGTCTGGAACCCGATTTATCTGCTGTCCGACATCCAAGAGTTGTATGGGTCGAGCCCACGTGCGCGTGCCGGCGTCTTTTTCGCCAGCCTCGGCTGTGTTGCCTCGCAGCTTTCCATCTCGGTCGTCCTCAACTCGGTGTCCACCGGCATGGACATGGCCGGCCTGAGCCCCAAGTACATTAACATTATCCGCGGCAGCTACATTATGGCCATCATCGGCATTGCTACGCAGTACGTACCCCGCACCCTTATTTTCATCTGGTCCTTCCACTAACAGCTCAGACCCTGGCAGCTCATCAGCACGGCCACCAAGTTTGTCTCTGTTCTGAGCGGTTTCGGCGTCTTCATGGCCCCCGCCACCGGCATCTTGTTGGCTGACTACCTCGTCGTCCGCAAGGGCAAGCTCCGTCTCAACGAGCTCTACGTCGGCAACGCCAGCTCCAGCTACTGGTACACGGCCGGCTTCAACTGGCGCGCGTTTGTCGCCTTTTTCAGCGGCGTGTGGCCGCTGCTGCCCGGCCTCGCGGCCACGGTCAACGCCTGGACGGGCCCCAAGTGGACCAACTGGACGCGCCTCTACAACCTGACGTTTCTTGTGGGGTTGTGCATCAGCTTTGTGGTTTACTGGGCTCTGTCCCGCCTCTTCCCCATGCCCGGCCTGGGCGTGGACCTGCCCTTTGTCGACGAGCATACTGGGTTTGTCGACGGGCAGCCAGCGATGGTTGAGGGCAGCTCAGACAATGGCGAGCTGGATCAGAAGGTGTAGCCCAAGACGTGGCACCAACTGACCAGTCTAATTGGAAGCATCGACGAGTCCCCATCACTGGCGCACAATAAGACTGGACCCTGTACATCCATAGCCATATTACAACCAGGCATCAGAGACCAAGATTAATCAAAGCAAATGTTGTCTATCCATAAATTACACTCCCATGCCATTATTTTTTCAAAGTTTTGTAGAAGAGAGTACTGTTGAGAGGCCGTGTAGGCCAGTCTGTGTGATGAGCTGTAACAGTGGAGGTGGTACGGTCCGTTGCACTACGTATTTCTCTCAGATTACATAATTTCACAATTTGAGCCATTGTCTTGTGGTCATCGCAGGCCACGGTTTGAACACACAAATTTGCAGGTATTGTCCTAGTGGGTTTGAAAAGCGACGGGTGGGAAAGTACATTCCGAAATTACGATGGCATAATACTACATTTACTATCTCAGGATATCTCATTGTATCTCGTTATGTCTCAATACATATCGGTCTCTGTTCTCAGTAGGTCGCATTGAGCCGTCTGGCAATGTACTCGCCGCTGTTGATGGGCTCGTACTTTTTGGGGTTGCCTGGGCCAAAGCAGCCGGGCAGACAGTCAATGACCTTTTCGTGGTCGGCGGTCACAAAGTACGGGATGGAGCGGCGGGGGCGCGTGAGGCGCTGGCCGCCGTCGGTAGGAGTGTCAACCAGCGGCGGCGCGCGCACGCGGTGCAGCGTCGACTTGAGCTGGTCGTTGCTCCAGCGCTGCAGAAAGTCGCCGATATTCACGACAATGGTGCCGGGAATGTAGGGCGCCGGGACGAACTTGCCCTTTTCATAGATATCTTCGACCTCCAGGCCGCCGACGCTGTCCTGGAAGAGCATGGTGAGCGTGCCAAAGTCGGTGTGGCTGGCGATGCGCTCAATCTTGCCGTCTCGCAGCAAGGACTCCTCGACGGCGGGGTAATGTAGGAGCCGAATCTGGTTGTCCTTGTTGGTGTGGTACTTCCAGAAAAACTTTTCGTCGTCCATGCCCATGCCAATGGCGATCGCTCGCAGCAGATCGAGCTCCATGGCGTAGCCTTTTTCGAAAAAGTCGACGAAAAATGCCCGGAAGCCCGGCAGGTCCTCTTCCGGCAGCCAGATGTTGGGCGTGCGGCCGGCGTCGTAGTCGCGGCCCATCTCGTACGACTCCTTGAAGTCAGGCACCTTGCGCAGGTCGCCGATGCTGGCCTCGTCATACACCATCTGCACGACCTTTTCGCGGCCGACGCCGCTGTAGCCGCGGTGCCACCAGCCCTGCGGCGGGTGCGGGGCCTTTTCTTTGATGTGCTGTGGGAGGTCAAAGAACTTGGCGTTCCACTCAAAGGCCTGCTTGACCGTCTCTTCCGGGATGCAGTGGTTTTTTATATAAGCAAAGCCGACGTCGCGGAAAGCCTCGTACACGGCCTTGCCGACGGCGGCAGCATCCTCTGGGCGGCCGCTGTAAAAGGGCGCAAAGTCGATTACGGGGATGCTCGATTCCGGCGCGGCGCTGCCCATGATTGCGGTTGGAGATAAGGTACTGGTGGGTGTTGGGTGGGTATTGGAAGTCGAGGAAATTGAGAAAAGGATGGAAGTGATAAGACGTAGCTTGCTGGGAGGCCAACAACGGCAAGATATCCAAGTCTAATCTTGCTTTATATCTTTGGCAACCCAAAATGTGGTCAGACGACACAAGATAGGGTCGTACTTGGATGTGTCGATGCCATACGACGCAGTTGTCCGCAACTCTCTTATCCCGATGTGTGTGGAAGTAAAGTAAACACGTCGGCGTGGAAAAGAGCGATCAGTTGCAGGAGAGGGGGTTGTATGCTAAAGGCACTAAAGTGCGGAGGCCAGGCCAAACCGGCCAAATTAGCGCGAGGGGGTGGTACCGATACGGGTTATGAAGTTGGCCGATCGATAGGCAAAGCCCTCTAGTCTTCAACACCAAGGTTCGGAGAATTCCCTACTTTTTTCAACTTCCAGTACAGATGGCATCGCTTATCAGCGCGGAGATTGGCCGTTTGTGCGCATGACCTGGGCGGCCTGTGTAAAAAACGAGTCGATGCGCAGGGCGACGGGCCGCAGCGTGCCAATGGCAAATTTGTCGGCGACGGCGCTGAGGCGCTGCAGCGAGGCGTGGAACTTGCCGAGCAGGGCAAACGCGTCGCGGACCTCGTCGTGGCTAGGGGCCAGAAGAAACAAATAGATAAGGAAATTTCCGCAGAGGATGAATTGGGACCGGGCGTACAGCCCCCAAAAGGCGTGGAGGCAGTCGGGCGAGATGGCGTCCATAAAGTCTGTAAACGAGCCAAAGTCGCGGATGGCCGCGCGAAAATGGCGCCGCTGGCTGGACACCGGGTCCTGTTTGGCCGCTTTGGTGGCGGGGCTCATGAGGGCGCGGTAGTTGAGGGCGACGGCGGCGTAGTAGGAAAGGTGCATGGGGGCGTTGTTTTGATTTTGATTTTTATGGGAAGACGTGCGTTCTATGCTGATGCACCGCGGCAGCAGCATCGACCAGTTTTGCATCTGGCGCCGGATCTCGAGAAGCGGTTCTTCCCGTGCGGACAGGCATTTCATGGACTCGAGATAGGCGCTGTCCGAGAAAGAAGATAGGAGCAGTTCATGCACAATGCACGCCATCGACATACTATTCTGGAAGCGTGCACAGACTGCAGTATCACATGATGCGCTGTCCTCGTCTATCATGTGGGAGAGAGAAGTAGGGACGTCCTCGCCGGGCGACACGTCCTCCATGGTAAGCGGCGTCGTCGTAAAGGACCCTGGGTAAATGTGCGGCGGGTTGCCGTGGCAGACGGACGCCCACACGTCGGCCGCAAACGCCGCCCACCACAGCTTGCGCCGCAGACTCTTCTCCCAGCCGGCCAGCTGCCACCCCGCCGGGTTGCGGTGCAGGCCCAGCATCTGCGCGCAGGCGACGGCCTGGGCGGCCAGCATCCACACGCGCGGCGTCTCGACGGTGGCGTTCTCGGCCGAGTTTTCGTGGATCAGCAACAGGCACGCCTGGAGCGTCCACAGATTGGGCCCGTGCATCTCGCGCTGGAGCGATGCCAGGGCCTGCTCGAATAGCTCGTGCTGGTCGAAGCGGGAGAGGCGGGTGATGCAGTGCCCACTGGCCGGCGACGTTGTCGCCGATGTTGTTTCCTGGCCCCGCCAAAAATTGGAGGCAATGCCATAGACGGCACCGCGCAGCGACGCCGGAATCGACTGCTTGTCGGCCGCGTATCTCTCCAGGAAGCGCGTTTTTGAGACGACGGGATACACGGGGTGCACGTGCTTAAAGTAGAGGCGCACCAGATGGTCGGCACAGCCCTGCACAACACGCTCGATGCGGTCCGACGAGGCCTGCTTGGCGGCGTTGTCGAGCGGCATGAACTCGTCACGGATCATATTGAAGTGGATGGGAAAGGCAACCCGTGGCTGGCCATCTGCGCCAACTCCGGCCGCTCCTCCCCCCGACACCTGCAGAATTTCAAAGTCCACATTGTCCGTCTCGTTGATGACCGCCGCCCGGAACGACGTCAGCAGCTCCGTGTCCTGCTCGCCGGCCAGCCCCATTGAGTGTGCTGTGAGTCCGTCGTTGTCTTCGAGTGTGTAAATGTCGGTGTCTGTCCTGTTGACGATAGCCGAGAAGGGGTCAGCCGGAGGGATGGGGCCTGGAACTGGGGCAGGAGCAGGAGCAGTCGTGGAGACGGAGACTGAGACGGATACTGGTGAGATGACGGGAACAGGCGTGGGTTGAAAGTCTGCTTCTGTTCCTGTAAACGACGGTGCGCAGTCATCGATGTGAATGGCATTTCTTTCACTTCGGAAAGCAGCATCGGCGAGCACGGAGATGGGCGACGGGAGCGGGAGCGGCAGTTGAGACAGCTGCAGTGGGTCCGGGGCCGTGAATGCCGGGACGGTGTCGTCTGTATGTGACCCAATGTCATCTGACGCAATGTCTGGCTTATCTGGCGAGGCTGGCGTGGCAGGTACACTCGGGGTCGGTAAACTGTTTGTGGCTTGGCAGACGATTCCCTTGCGACAACAGTAGCGGCCTGCACGGGTGCAATGTTTTAAGATTAGTCCCCAACAGCAACCTGGGGAACCTGGGGATGGGGATCTCGAACCTGGGATAACTCACATGGCGGCTGCGTGTCGATCACGCAGGCAGTTTTGCGCTGCCGGCAGGCGTCGCACGGCCGACTCTTGCGGCTTCTCCATTGGCGCGGCAGCCCAAACTTGGACTTGATACGGAACTTGCGCTTTCGAGGGGTTTGCTGCAGCTCGGCGAGATCCATTGTTTCAGGCTGTCGGTGAACACCGATGATTGAGCAGTTGGCCGAGATGGGCGGAGAATGAGAGGAGGGCGAGGAGGAGTAGCAAGCACGATGGATCAATTGATTGTTTGTGTTTGGTGCAACTACTCGTTTGATGTCGGGTAACGTGGGCTGCCATGCGACTTATGAGTTGAGCGATCACAAGTGGAGGCCAATTTACCGAGAGTCCTGTCGCCTGTGTTCTGTGTAAAGAGGAGACCAGAAGCGGGGAAAGATAACGCTAAGGGGCGGAGTAAACAACGGCCAGCCAGCGCCGCTTCGCGTCGGCCCATTTTACTTTTACTTATCTCGGGCATACCACGAACCACGACCCCGGATTCCACAGCGGAATCTGCCGACCGTGCTAATGACGCAGAGGAGAGTTGTTGCTTTTTCTTTTTTTTTTGGTCGGTCCGCCGGGACGAACAGAGACAAACCGGGACAAAATATTGTAAACCTGACAGATAGCATCTGTGAAATGGGAATGGAGAGCCGGCAGTGGACGGGTGTAATTTATCACCGAAAGGCCCATGAAGAATACAAACGGTGCACATGGGTGCTGGAGACCATTTTCAACAATTTAGTTTAGAAAATACCAGACCAAAGATAAAACTGTGCAGCTTTTTTAAAAAAAAAAAAAAAAAAAAAAAAAAAAAAAAAAGACAGCTTCCGGCATAAACTGTTTAGGCTCTTTCCTTGACCATTTCTTCACCAAGATTAATTTAATGAGACAATTAGACACGGACCCATTCCAACCTACACACCAACCACGTCGCCCTTGACACCGCCGTTCTTCTCCAGCGCGTCCGCAACGGCATCATCACCAGAGGCACCAAACGGAGATCCTTCGACGAGCCCAACATTAGTGATAACACCAAGTTTGGCCGCTTCCTCGGGCGTGAATGTCCCATAAACATCCATGTCGTCCAATTCCCCGAGGCCTTCGGGCGGGAACATTGTACTGAGCGCGTAAAATATGAGTGCGCTGATGAAGAAGCCTGTCAATGTTAGTAGTCAAGTCAAATAAATTCAATGGCATCATAACGGGGTCACTCACCCAGTAGGAAGGCCATGTAGTAGAGCTCGTAGAGCACTTTTGGGCCGTCAGTTTTGCCGGTGGCCGCATAGGCGAGGCCGCCGATGGTGGGCGCCCAGCCGCAGAGCCAGGCGGGCAGGGCGCGCCAGTTGATGCCCCCCTTGAACCAATAAATAGAATCGCGCGGGTGGTACAGGTGCGTCAGGCGGATGGTGCGGCGGCGCACAAGATAGAAATCGGCGACCATGATGCCCATCAAGGGTGCCAAAAACACCGAGAAGGAACTCAGAACATTGACAAACGTGGCCGCCTTGTTGACCAGCTGCCACGGCTGGACAATCCAGGCGGCAAGAAAGGTGAGGATGGCGCCGCGGCGGATGTTGATGTAGCGCGGGAACAGGCCGGCCAGATCGATGCCGCCGGCGACGGCGTTGCCACAAACGTTTTCAAACATGGCCGTGAGCAAGAAGCCGAGCGCGAGAAAGAAGACGCCGGCGCGCGACTTGCTCGAGCCGTGGCCGCTGTCCATCATGACCATTAACAAATCGGGCGGGTTCCAGTAGACCTCGCCGTAAATGGTTTGGGCGGCGCTGGTGGTGACGAGGCCGGCGATGCATACAAGCGTGCCGACGATGAGGGCGGACAGCGTTGTGCCCGTCACATAGTGGCGCCAGCCGTTGGGGCTCTTGGCGTAGCGTGAAAAGTCGGAGCCGTTGGTGATGCCGGCAGCGATGCTGCCGACATTTTGGTTGATGCCGGCCATGAGGAGCCAGGACACGCTGAAGCGGGATGTCGATGGCACGGCCTCGCCGGTGTTCCACAGCGGGCCGACGCCCTTGGCCACGGCGAGTGCCCAGATCATCATGCACAGCATGCCGACGCCGCAGTAGATTGAGACGACCTGGAACGGGAGCTTGAACTTTTCGGGGCGGATCAGCAGGAAGGGCGTCGACAGGGCCCAGAACAGAATAAAGCCGACAAACTGGTCGGCCGACGTCGTTTGCTGCATGCTCGCCGGCAAGAAATTGTGCATCGTCGCAAACGACGGCCAAAGCGCCGTAAGGCACACGCTCATCAGCCGGCCGCCGTTCCAGCACTGCACGGCCGCCCAGATGAAATTTAGGAGGATCCGCTGCAGCAGCGGGACATAGCTGCCGCGCAGCCCCCACGAGAAGCGGTTCTGCACGGTGAAGCCAATGTGCCACTGCAGGCCGCACCACGCCACCAACGTCGAGAAGAGCGTGATCAGCAGCCGGCCGACGACAATGACGACCATCGACTGCCGCACGGACAGGCCTTGGGCGAGGTACGTGTTGGGCGTCTGCCAGTTGCTGATGTTGAGCGACGAGATGGCCCAGTAGCCAAAGTAGTTGAACCAGCCCCAGCTGCGTCGTTTGGGCGGCAGCGGGATCAGGTCACGGTTGCTCCAGTGGTCGGTCTGCTCGTGCTCGTCCTGGTTGCCGTGCAGTCTGGCCTTTTCGGCGAGCACGGCGGCACGCTGCCGGACAGAAGAGGTCGTCATGGTGAGAGTTGTCTAGGTGAAGATGGTGAGTCGAGACGCTTTCGTTGTTGACATGCAATGCTCGAATCTTTTGTATGAGGGTCTTGTACAATTCCCCTTATCAGTTTACTCTAGCAGCCGAGGTCGGGTCTGTCCTATTGCAGAGTGCATTCGACTACCTCAGTTTCTGTCGGCCATATTTGACACGGCTCCATGCATCTTGTCACTTTTCTAATGCAACCCCGTAAACAACAAAGGTGTTGATATGTTCTTGATTGGTTTCCTGATACGGTGCAGTTCCTTTCCCCATTAGGTAACTTGTTGCGTCGGCAGACGTGTTAGTGTCGGCCAACTACAACTACTTATCAGTAGCGTCGGCCAACTGGTCTCGGTCAACTCTGTGCCACCGGGGCGGGTTTGCAGTGGAGGTGAGGGGTAGCCAATCGAATGTACTAGTTTGCAGGCACAGCTTCGTGTAAGTCGACGACATGCGGCATACAAATATTTCATTGAAACTGAAAACGGAGGGATGCTTTTGACCTACCCCTCATCAACCGCGACATGATTTGCATCTGACGACAGACAGCACGATCCTACCAATAGCCCAAAAACACATCTAGAGAAACAAACACACCATGGGCTCCCTCGAGAGACGACGGCTGCGCATCGGCGTCGATGTCGGCGGCACCAACACGGACGGCGTGATTCTGGATCCGACGCGGTCGGGCGAGGCGGACAAGGGCATTGTGGCGTGGCACAAGGCGGCAACGACGACGAATCCGAGCGTGGGCATCGGCAATGCGATCGAGGAGATGTTGAAGGCCGCAGACCCTCCCATAGTTGCCGCCGACGTGGCTAGCGTGACGATTGGCACGACCCATTTTGTCAACGCGGTGATCGAGCGCGACGCACGGCGGCTGTCGCCGGTGGCTGTGCTGCGCCTCTGCGGCCCCTTCTCGCACCACACGCCGCCGTGTGTGGACTGGCCGGCGGACATGCGCGCGCTGGTCTTAGGCCACTATGCGATCCTGCCCGGCGGTTTGGAGGTGGACGGATCGCTGATTGCGGACATTGACTCGGCGGCGATCGAGGGGGAGTGTGAGACGATCCGGGCCAAGGGAATTAAGAGCGTGGTCATCTGCGGCACCTTTAGTCCGATCGACACGGTCGAGCGGCAGGAAGAGCGGGCTGCCGAGATTGTGCGGCGCACACTCCCGGGATGTGATGTTGTGCTCTCCAAAGACGTGGCCAGTCTGGGCTTTGTCGAGCGCGAGAACGCCGCCATCTTGAACGCGTCGATCCTCGCGTTTGCGCGCAAGACGATCCGCGCGTTCCATGAGCCCGTGCAGCGGCTGGGCCTGCAGTGCCCCGTCTTTATCACACAAAACGACGGTACCATTTTGTCTGGGGACATGGCCGCGCGCCTGCCGATCCGCACGTTTTCCAGCGGGCCCACCAACAGCATGCGGGGGGCGGCTTTCCTCGTCGGAGACACTCTAAAAAATGAAAAGGACGGCAAGGCCGGGCTGATGGTCGTCGACATTGGCGGCACGACAACCGACGTGGGCCTGTTGTTGGCGAGCGGGTTCCCGCGGCAGCAGGCGGCGTACAGCGAGCTGGCGGGCGTGCGCATGAACTTTTCGTGCCCGGACATTAAGAGCATTGGCGTGGGGGGAGGGTCTATCGTGCGGCGACCG
This sequence comes from Sporothrix pallida, assembly GCA_021396235.1. Lineage (NCBI taxonomy): Eukaryota > Fungi > Ascomycota > Sordariomycetes > Ophiostomatales > Ophiostomataceae > Sporothrix > Sporothrix pallida. Next base: position 150,691 of record WNYG01000059.1, on the reverse strand, counting down.
GAGGGAGGGCAAGAGAAGATGACTGTTGGGCCTGACAGCGTCGGCTACAAGCTGTCGAGCGAGGCCGTCGTGTTTGGCGGTAGTGTCTTAACCACGACGGACTGCACAGTCATGGCGGACCCGACGATCGCCATTGGCAATCCCGACCTCGTCAAAGACCGGCTGACGGCCGACGAGCTCGCCGCGTTCAAGCAGATTGTCAAGCAAAAAATCGAGCGCGTCATCGACAGCATGAAGACGTCGCCCGAGGACCTGCCCGTGCTGCTGGTGGGCGGTGGTGCCGTGATTGCGCCCGACTCCCTAAAAGGCGCCAGCCGTGTCCTCAAGCCGCGCTGGGCGGGTGTGGCCAACGCCATTGGCGCCGCCATTGCGCGCGTCAGTGCCGTCGTCGACACCGTCAAGTCGACCGAGGGGACGACCACCGCCGCCCTTCTCAAAGAGATTTGTGCGGAGGCCATTGAGAAGACGATTGTTGCTGGGGCCGACCCCGCCACGGTGCAGATCGCCGAGATGGAGACGCTGCCGCTGCAGTACGTCGAGAACAAGGCCCGCTTCGTCGTGCGTGCCGCCGGCGACTTTGACTACAGCCGGACGGATGTCGACATGCCCTCGAAAGACTATGGTATCGCTGCCGCCGACGACGACAACATGGACGAGTACGACAAGACGGCGCGTGACAGTGGGGCTGCGGGCAAGACCAAGAACAGCAAGGACGCCGACGAGACGTCCACCAACTTTGACATCGAAGCCTACCGCCCTACTGTCCGCGACCGCGTCTGGTACGTCTCCGAGCAGGACGTCGAGTGGATCGCCAGCGGCTGCTACGTTTTAGGGACGGGCGGCGGCGGCTCGCCCTACGCGCACATGGTGCGTCTGCGCGAGATGCTGCGCCAGGGCGCGGTGGTGCGCGTCGTCAGCCCGGACGATTTAAGTGATCACGCCCAGGTCTGCACCGGCGGCTCCATGGGCTCGCCCACCGTCGGCATCGAGAAGCTGCCGGGCGACGAGATGCTGCAGGCGCAAAGGGAACTTGCCAAGGTGTGCGATGTGCCCCCAACCCACGTTATTTCCATCGAAATTGGCGGCGGCAACGGCCTGCAGAGCATGATCGTGGGGGCCAGCATGCCGAAGACCGAAGGAGACAAAAAGGATGCCGGCCTCGACCTGCCCGCCGTCGACGCCGACTGGATGGGCCGCGCGTACCCGACCAAGTGGCAGACCACGCCAGTCGTGTTCGACGAGCGCCGCCCCGTCTTTGCGCCCATGGCCATGTGCGACGGCAACGGAAATGTGCTCGTGATGAGACAGGCCGTCTCGGACCTCCACGTCGAGCGCATCACGCGCGCCGCCGTCAGCCAGATGGGCTCGAGCGCCGGCTGTGCCGAAGCGCCGGTGAGTGGCGCGGAAACAAAACGGTGGGCCGTCGAGCACACGCTGTCGCAGTCGTGGCGCATTGGGCGGGCCATTGCCCGCGCGCGTGCCTCTCGTAAGATTGACACCGTCGCCGAGTCCATCATTGACGCGTGTGGCGGCCCGCAGGCCGCCACAGTGCTGTGGCGCGGCAAGATTGTCGGCGTCGAGCGCACGCTGCGCATGGGCCACGTCTACGGGGAGTGCATCATTGAGGGGGTGACCGCAGATGGAGATGACAGTGCACCGTCGCCCTTTGTCGGCCGTGTCAAGATCCCGTTCAAAAACGAAAACATTGGTGTCATCCGCGTACGTGACGGCGCCGATACAAAAGAGACACAGGAAGACGTCATTGCCTTGGTGCCTGACCTCATCTCTGTCATTGACGCCCAGAACGGCGAGGCCATCGGCACCCCCGAATACCGCTACGGCCTGTTTGTCATCGTGCTCGGCATTGCCGCCAGCGACCGCTGGACGAGTACCCCGCGTGCCATTGAGATTGGCGGCCCCAAGGCCTTTGGCTTTGGCCATCTCGAGTACAAGCCGCTGGGCTCGTTTGTCAAGCCGCAGAGTGTCATTGACGAGTTCAACACGAGGTCGTAGTTCACACAGTTCCAGCCGTTGAACATTTGTTTACTAGAAATTATCTAATTTTAGTTGTTTTGATATGCTGCATGTGTTTGTCTCATTTTGTGATCGGGATTAGCTTTGTGACAGAGCCTGTCATATATCATCCCCCAAGGTGATGTTCATATAATTGAATATTACAGTATGTCACTTCGTCGCATGGATCATTGGAATCTCCACCTGACAGCTTTTTGATGATGGTGATCATGGGGTTAACTTATCTTGCCATCACGTCGGGGCATATTATCACCGTTGGAGCCGGGGGAACGATTAGCCAACACCAACAGTCAGCAAGCTGCAGTAGCCTGTCCGGGGTTACGAGGGTTGGATCATCACACCAGGCGCCGCCAAAAAAGAATCTACGCCGTAAAACGCGGAAGACTGAGCTTGTTGTTTTCTACTTCTTTCTTGCTGTTTTATCTCCGGCGTGTTACCTCTTGTCGTACGGTGCCGCAAGATCGTCGATGGTTGCCGTCGTACAACATCCCGCCGTAAAAGATAGTCTAGAGCCGGATGTCATAGAGTTCTTCATGAAGTAATGTTCATATCACCGAAAATCGAGATATATTCCTACCTTTTTATTTTATTTTTGCCGGTGTGCCTAGGCTACCGTATACAATTGTGGTATCCGGGTGTAAGTAAACCCTGCATCGTGTCTGTCTTGCTTCAATACGACGTACCCGAGTCTCATCGCGGGGGCCAAGTGTATGATCGTTTAAGCCTAGTCCCATCATGACTGGCGAGTAAGAGCCTCAATGACAAAGTTCCAACAGAACGGAGCTGCTAAAACAAGTGTACAAAAGAGACAGTCGGCATGCAGCCCAGTTTGTCCCGACGGGGTTGACTTGTGACGGAGAAGTGTCTGACAATAAATCCCCGTCAGCACTTGTCCGGATTCGAGAAAGGGGCTGGAAAGGGCTGCAGGTGGCCTGTAAGCGGTGATTCCAGCGCCAAGAGCCGCATATACGGCATTTACACTGCCTCCAGCGTCTTCAGGGTGCTGGACTTTTGAAACCCCAAAAAGTGCAGTCGTAAATGCGCTCACATCTCAGATAAACCAGTGCAACTACGATGCGACGGTGGCGACAAAACATGCCCGAGCGTGCGTCCGTCGTACAGGAACGTGGGGTGACGTTGTTCAAGGAAGATAAGAGTTGATTCAGAAAATACCCATTGATGTACTCCGTAATACGCGGAGTTTATAACTCGGGGATTGCAGAATGCGGAGTTTAGCTTGAGTTAAACACTGCTGACATCTTTTCTTTGCTTTTTTTACCAACAATCGACGGCGCATTCCGGGGCAGCACTTTAGACATTTTTTGACTTGGCACTGACACTTTCAAGTTAGCTTACACGCTTTTAGTTTCCAACACTCACCCGCATCGGGAAGTCACCCTATTTTCCGTGGGATTCGTCCATGGGACGCCCAAAGTTGTATTGACCCCTCTCTCGCGCGTGTGCATTGCCGCAAGTCCGTTGCTTCCCCTCCTCCTCGTCAAGTCCCTTCTCTCGCTCCTGCGCTGGCGATACTGGAACGGGATGGGCCTACGCCCCAGGGCCCCAAGCCCCATGTCCGGTGGGCCAAGCCCCGAGAGGCGGTCCAAATACGGAGTAAACGAAAAACGATAAAGACGGCCTGACGTGCTGTTATTACAGCCCAATGTCGCGACACTCTATACCGTCTCTCACTGATCAGTCTCCGTGTTTATAAACACGTCACTTCCCAGCTTTCTTATACCCAGCTTTACTTATACTCAGCTCGCCCTATATTTGCGTTCCCTCCCACGACTTCCCAAGACACGCCCTGCCATACGTCACCATGTTCGCCCTCGACACGCACGAGCCAAACGTCACGTCGGCCGACGGCGTCAAGATCTGGGCCGCCCAGGCCGGCCGGTCGGCCTCGGAAGCACCGACCATTGTCTTTATCCCCGGCTTTGCCAGCTCCTCCCTCCTGTTTGACCACCAGTTCCGTGACGAGGAGCTCCTCTCCAAATACTGTCTGGTACGTTTTCTGTCCTCGTTTTTCTGTCCTCGCTTCGCTCGCTTTCTCTTTATTTCCTCTGCTCGCTTCGCTCGTTTACTGACCACTCCTGTTAGATCACCTACGAACCCCGTGCCCAGGGCCGGTCTGGCGCACCGTCGACCGACGACGGCTGGAGCTCGCTCAACTTTGCCCGAGACTTCGAGGCCGTCTGTGCCTTTTACGGCGCCACCAAAGTGTTCTTCGCCGGCTGGAGTGCCGGCTGCACCATCTCCTGTGACATCTTCGCGAACGACCTGGGCCACCTCGTCGCCGGCCTCATCTACCTCGCCGGCATGCCCTACATGGAGTTGGTAAGCACATCCTGGCGGTGTCAGCCAATATATCCCTTCTCGCTTTTTATCTGCTAACCGCACCCCAGTTCGGCCCCGTCAACTTCCCCACCGTCAGCAAGTACTACTACCCCCTCATGGCCGAGACCAACGGCGACACCCACGGCCCGGCCATTGGCGACTTTGTCAGCTGCTGCGTCTGGAAGCCCAACCGCGCCAACATGACGTACACGTTCCGGTCGGCCCTCATTGGCACCATTGCCATGGCGCCCACCACCATCCGCACCGACGCCCAGACCAAGCACAAGCAGGACCCCGCGAAGCTGCTGGCCGCCGCCGGCGACTACGAGGTTGTTTTCGTTGTCGGCGACGAGGAAGAGGTCGTCATGCCCGACAAGATGATTGCCAAGTACAAGGAGATCTTTCCGCGGCTGGACATTGTGCGCGTCCCCGGTTCGGGCCACACTGTCTTTTGGGAGCGGCCGGCCGAGACGAAAAAGGCCATTGTTGACTTCATCGAGCGGGTGACAAAGGCATAGAGTTGCTTGAGCGGCGGGTCATTCTCAGTTTTGACTTGCACGTTTGAATTTGATTTTTCTTCCTTTTCTCCTTTATGAGTCTCTGCACAATCTTTGTTGATATGTGCATGTATATGAGAAAATGTATGTGATTTGAATAACATCACAATATGATTGTTATATGATTATTCGTAGCAATTTTCATTGTCACGATTGTATTTGTGTTGAATTTTGTTTAACCCAATAACCAGTCGTGACTTGGGCAACCTCTGTCGGGCCCTCTCTCGTCGAAGGCTTCTCCCCTTGTTTCATTGCCCTCGCTTCTATCGTAGGACCTCTATTGTTACAGGTCTTTTTGCTGGTTTGTTGGTGATTTTTTTCTGAATTTCACACAAGGATTAGCAAAATGTGATTATGATCAAAGAGTGGAGAGTTCCGTTTGCTACGGTACCCACTTTTATATAATCACATGACAACACTCTGTACGGAGTATAACGCGCTGGATTGGGAGGACAACAGTGACGATCATGACAATAAGCGGCATGGGGGTCAAGGAGGGAAGGCAGACTGCGGTGGGCAGAAAGAGAAGCGGTGATGGTCATAGGAGGACAGGAGGGGACTGTTGGTATGTTTGGCTGTTTTGTGGATGGGATTGAAGGGTCCCTTCTCTTTGTCTTGTGCCGGAATAGGCATCGCTCTGAAACCATTTGTCACCACACTTTCTTCTGTTTCCAAACATTGCTCGACAACATGATTATCCCTGGTTTTAGAGTCACTGTTCCGCACTTATCTCGATTTCTATTTTATCAAAATGCGCAATGGTATCAACAAAGCGGAAAGCGCCTCCGCCCGCGCAAGGGACCAGCAAAGCTGCACGGGCTTCCGCTGGCTCGACTCCCAGAGCCTCGACTCCGAGTGCTGGCGATGTCGACGACACGTCTGACGATCCCGGCGTGACAGACGAACTGAGCAACATGATCTCCGATAACGTTGACAGATTTGGCATCGGCGCGTTTCCGTACCGTCATCCGCCGGGCATCGCGGACTCGGCAACGCAGTACTTTCACCCGCAGCACAAGAAAGACTTCACGGCCATGCCGTTGAAGCCTGACCATGGCGCGCGGCCGCTGTGGGTGGATGGCTGGGGAAAGCTCATCCTCGAGAGCTTCCATCCGCTGGCACGGCCTGTCCAGGATCTCCTGACGACCATTTCGGAGCCAGTATCGCGCCCGACCTTTCTGCACGAATACCGCATCACGCCCCACAGCCTGTACGCGGCCGTGTCCGTGGGCTTGGAGCCCCAAGACATTATTAGCTCGCTTGACCGTTTTTCCAAGACCGAAATCCCACCGAACCTTGTCGAATACATCCGCCACTGTGGCAAGAGCTACGGCAAAGTAAAGCTGGTGCTACGCCGCAATCGCTACTTTGTGGAAACCGCCGATCCGGTGGTTATGCAGATGCTGCTCAAAGACCCAGAAATCAGCGCGTGCCGCGTGCATGGCGAAGAGGAGGTGACTTTGAGCGCACCGACGGTCTCCGGGCTGGTCATTGCGGGCACAAAAGAGGCCGCAGGCCTCGCGCAGGCGCAGGGCCTGGACACGCGAGCAACACCGGCGACGGCACAAGCAAAACTCCAGTCAGAAGCATCGGCGGTGCTGGCTGCCGAGGACAGCAGTGACGACGCGGACGACGCGGACGACGCGGATGGCAGCGGCCGGAACTCGGTCTTTGCCTTCCAAATTAGTGACGACAAGGTCGGCACCATTACGCAGCGGTGTCTGGCGCTGCACTACCCGGCGCTGGAGGAGTACGACTTCCGCAACGACTTCGCCAATGCCAACCTCGAGATTGACCTGCGGCCGGCGGCGCAGATTCGGCCGTACCAGGAGCAGAGCCTCAGCAAGATGTTTGGCAACGGCCGCGCCAAGAGCGGCATAATTGTGCTGCCCTGTGGCGCGGGCAAGACGCTGGTGGGCATTACAGCCGCGTGCACGATTAAGAAGGGCGTGGTGATTTTGGCGACGAGCAACATGTCCGTGCTGCAATGGCGCAACGAGTTTTTAAAGTGGTCCAACATTAGCCCCGACGACATTGCCGTGTTTTCTTCGGATAATAAGTCGACCTTTTCGGGCAACACCGGTATTATCATTACGACCTACTCCATGGTCACAAACACACGGGAGCGCGCGCATGAGTCGGCGAAGATGATCAAGTTTTTGCAGAGCCGGGAATGGGGCCTGATGCTCCTCGACGAGGTGCATGTTGTGCCCGCACAAATGTTTCGGCGTGTCATTGGCAACATCAAGGCTCACTCAAAGCTCGGCCTCACGGCTACGCTGTTGCGCGAAGACGACAAGATAGAGGACCTCAACTTTCTCATCGGCCCTAAGCTGTACGAGGCCAATTGGATGGAGCTCTCGCAGCAGGGCTACATTGCGCGCGTCCAGTGCGCTGAAGTCTGGTGCCCGATGACCACCGAGTTCTTTGAGGAATATATGCGCGCCAATGTGCGTAGCCGGTCTATCTTTGTGGCCATGAACCCCGGTAAGTTCCAGGCTTGCCAGTACCTGATCCAGTACCATGAAAACCGCGGCGACAAGATCATTGTCTTTTCCGACAACGTCTATGCCCTCGAAGCGTACGCAAAGCGCTTGATGAAGCCCTTTCTGTACGGCGGCACCAGTAACGCCGAACGCCAACAGATCCTGGACTACTTCCAGCACTCGCCACAGTGTAGCACGCTCTTTTTGTCCAAGATTGGCGACACGTCCCTCGACCTACCTGAGGCCACGGTGCTCATCCAGATCTCGGCGCAGTACGGGTCGCGTCGCCAAGAGGCACAGCGCCTCGGCCGCATCCTCCGTGCCAAGCGGCGCAACGAGGACGGCTTCAACGCGTTTTTTTACTCGCTCGTCTCCAAGGACACGTCCGAAATGGCCTTTTCGGCCAAGCGGCAGGCCTTTTTGGTGGACCAGGGCTATGCCTTCAAGGTCATCACCCACCTCAAGGGGATCGAGAACATGCCGGACCTCGCCTTTGCCAGCTCCCACGACCGGCGCGAGCTGCTGCAAAAGATTCTTGTCGAGGTTGAGAGCAAGTCGTGGCGCGACGAAGAAGAAAAGGAGAGCGCCAGTCTCATGGCCGACAGCAACATGTTTTACGGCCCCGACGGCAAACCGCTGCGCAAAGCGCCACGCCAGAGAAAGCCGGCGAAGCGGACCGCGGGCACCTTGCGCGACCTCAGCGGCGGCCAGGACATGGCCTACATTGAGCAGAACAGGACGGCAAACAAACTCATTCGAGGTAAAAAGGCGCCGCAAAGCGCGTTTTTCAAGGCCATCACCCGCGAAAACGAGAGACGGAAAAAGGAGGCGCGAGAAGACGTGACGTGAAGAAAGACGGGGCACAGGCTGATTCTGTATTGCATACCACGGATAGGATTTGTTGGAAATAAAGGTATCATTTCGTGTCATTCTACGACGTAGGTGAGTACAAATACACGGGAAGGACGACCCCCTACACGACTGAAAGGGCCGCCACAGGAAATGCCTGGTCGTAAAACGACCACGGAGGGCGACACATGGCCAGGTATATAAAAAAAATGATGCATGATGCTGTTGATGATGAACATGGCCAGCACAACGAGCCAGATGACCGTGTCCAGGATCGTGTTGATGATGCCGCGAACAAGGCTGACGACATCAGGGCGTCGAGGATCGACGACAGCGTTATTTTATTTATTTATTTATTTATTTTATTTCGTTTATTTTATTTCGTTTATTTTATTTACTTTATTATTTTGTTTATTTAACAACACTTCACACTTAGTTCTGTGGTAGTTTTTTCCTTATGAAGGTTCTGCCTAGCTAGACGCCAATAGTCAGGATTGGCTGAGAAAGGCGAATAATAATAATAAAAATAAAAATATAACAGGTGATAAAATCTTAAATAAAATCCTAAAAAAATTATGACAAAATTCGCAAAGCCTATTCGATCAAAAATAATTGTCGTTATTCGTCAACAAAACCATAAGTAGAAGATTACACAAGATTCATGATAGGATTTAGATCTTGATGGTCGTGTATCTCAGATCATCGCAGTGGAAGAGCCAATGACGCTAGCGCCGATAGCGGCCGCCAGGAACGTCTCCGCCAATCAGGTCCCAATCTAGGGGACTTTTCACGCCGGCCAGGGACGCATATGCGCTGGAACGGCCCTGTTCATTTTACGAGTTTAATTTCAATGTTGGCCGCTGTCAACTTTTCCCGAGAACCCGGCGGGGCAGGACGTGGATATGCATATATGCATACTAAGCTGACAGGACAGAGCTGACAGAAACGCGGTGAAAACGAGGACAAAATGAGGTCGAGAAGAAAAGGAAATAGGACACGCAGTCAAGCCATAATGGAGATGAAGGAGCGATTAAGGAAACGAAAAGAATTGGAAAGGATTGATCCTTCCTCGCCACCCCTATTTTTTTTTTAGTCTTGGCGCCAAAGTTGAGGTTCGAGCGCGTCGAAGGAATTGTCAAAGGAATTTCGATCGCTTCTAGCCTTCTAGCCTTGTCGTTGTTACAGCGCTTGCTACCCGCGGCGAGCCCGCCATTTCGGGTCCCTCACCGCCCGAACGCCGTGGTTGTTGGCGCCAATTGCCAGCTGCCATGCAAAATTATTAGCGGCAGGCCTATCATTTTCCTTCATTTTTTGACTTTTTGCAGTAAGGTCAGACTGGCGTCGGTTCTCCACGGCGCATCCACCGACTTTGTTCCTTCCCAGCCCAGGGCCGTTTCTCACCGACCTCTTTTTTCGCCGTTACCTCTCTTTATCACCTCCTCTCCCCCCCTCACGGCGACGATCTCGACTCGACGACGCCCGCTCTTTTCCCGACACTCGTTTCCGACACATCCGCCGTTCACACACACACTCTCTCTTTTCTGTCCCCCCCTCCCCTCACCCTCCCCACCATGACTCGCGATTCGCTTTCTGCCGACGACGGCGGCCAGGTCACCAAGACGCCCTCCAACGCGCACTCCCACCACAGCCACAAGCACAACAACCACGTCTCGCACAGCAAGCAGCAGAACGCCGCCGCCGCCGCCGTCGAGTATGGCTACCCGCACGGCCACGTCGGCTACCTGAGCGAGGCCGAGGCCACCGCGTTTGCCGAGTTCAAGCAGTACATCACCGAGCAGGGCGACTACACGCCGGCCACCGACGCGACCCCGGCCTCGCACGACGACCCGACTTTGCTCCGGTTTTTGAGGGCTCGCCGCTGGATCGTGCCCGACGCCTACAAGCAGTTCAAGGACACCGAGGACTGGCGCGCGCAGAACCAGCTCAACGTGCTATATGACACCATCGACCTCGACTCGTACGAGCAGAGCCGCCGCCTCTACCCGCAGTGGACCGGCCGGCGCGATAAGAGAGGTATTCCTCTCTATTTGTTCGAAATCCGTCACCTCGACTCGAAAACAATCGCCGCCTACGAAAAATCGTCCAACAACACGTACAGCAAGGCCCAGACCGACGGCAAGACGCCCGCCAAGCTGCTGCGGCTGTTTGCGCTCTACGAGAACCTGACGCGCTTTGCGCAGCCGCTGTGCACGGAGATGCCCGACCGCGACTTTGCCGTCACCACGCCCATCACGCTGAGCACCAACATTGTCGACGTGTCGGGCGTCAGTCTGCGGCAGTTTTGGAATTTGAAGGGGCACATGCAGGCCGCCAGCACGCTCGCGACCGCCCACTATCCGGAGACTCTAGACCGTGCGTAGCAGGCAGACAACCCCCTCCCTCTTTATGTCAATTACTAACTCCTTTGCGCGCAGGCATCTTCATCATCGGCGCGCCGATGTTCTTCTCGACCGTCTGGGGCTGGATCAAGCGCTGGTTCGACCCGGTCACCGTGTCCAAGATTTTCATTCTCGGCCACCACGAAGTCCTCCCGACCCTCCTCTCGTTTATCGACATCAAGAACATCCCCAAGCAGTACGGCGGCGAGCTCGACTTCAACTGGGGCGAGATGCCCAACCTCGACCCGGCCATCAAGGCGCGCGCCACCTGGTCCGAGGGCTTCGACAGCTTCCCCAAGGGCCCCGTCTACTGGCGGCCGCTTCCGCGTGCCGAGGGCGATGACGGCGTCGAGCGCGTCGAGTGCATTGCCGTCGGCAGCGAGAACCAGGTCGAGCGGCTGGTGCGGGTGTGCACGCTGCCCAAGCACTACAAGGGCGAGCCGGAGAAGGTGGAGGAAGAGGAGGAGGAGGAGGACACCTTTGAGGAGGCCGCCGAGGAGCAGCCCCAGGAGGTCGCCAAGGAGGCCGCTGCCAACGGCCATGCCGAGCCTGTTGCCGCCGTAGAGACTGCCGCCGTCCCCGACATTGCCGACCTCTCCATCTCGGAAAAGACAAAGGGCACCAAGACGTCCGAGACCGCCGTTGTTGAGCCCGAGGCTGCGTCATAGTATGCCGTGCGCCCGCGCTTTCCAATCCGTCTCATCTAATCTTTTGCTTTCCGCTCTTCATTTCTTCAGCATCTCTTGGATACACATAATTTCGTCATTTCTCTCATCTTTCTTTTCGTTTCACCTCATTATACGACTGCAGGGGCGCAGTCGATCCACTACATATACACATAGTAGACTCTTTGCCTCTTTTCCATGCATCAATTGCCATCTATTCAAGTTAAAACCTGGTCTATCATGTATATCGTCTAGTCGTGAAATGCCTTCTAGTCTAGTATGTATACTCGTAGTCGCTGTCGTCGTCGTAGTTGACACTGCTCTTGCCCTTGTTGCTGTTCTTGCCCATGGCCTTGTCGTAGTCTTTTGACGGCCGCCCGCCGCCCGTGTGTCCATGCCGCCGTCGCCACGCCCGCACGCCCTTTTCAACGGCGTCCCACGTCACGCCGTCCCGCACCAGGAACATGGTCACGCCCAGCGTCTCGACGTTGCGGTTGCGGCTCTCGTCGTCAAAGAACAGGAAATCCTCGTACGCAATGCTGGTGCGCTTCTGCAGGGCCTCCATGTGGCGCAGCTTGTTGGTGGGGTAGATCTCGAGACCGGCGTCAAACACCTTGAGAGCCACGGCGGGCGTGATCTCGTCGGCATCCTCACCCTCTTGCTCCCCGACCGCTGTCGGCACCCTCAATAGGCGCAGCATCTCCCGCCCCAGTTCTGGCGCCGACGTCCGGCTGGCAACGCCCATGCGGATCCCCGTCATTGGCAGAGCCTGCAGCACATGCGGCACGTCCCCGTAAAAGGCAAACGTCTCGCCGTACTTGTCGACGACCGTCACCGGCTGGAACCTAGGCGCGGCGGATGTTGTCGCTGACGAAGAGTTGGCAGCCGCTGCAGCCTGCGCAGCCCGCTGTTTCCTGCTTCCTCGCCGGCCCTTGGTGGGCGCTGCATCGTCGTCGCCGTCATCGGCCGCCACCTTGATTGGCGCGACGACGTGGGTGTCCACCCAAAACGGCCACAGCGTGTAGTCGAGGTCGAACACCACAAGGCGCGGCAAACGGTGGCCGTCTGTAAAGACGGACCCGGGCGGGAAAGGATACGCCGGTCGTTGAGCGGCCTCTGCCGGCAGTGTGCTGGTGCTGTCAGCCATGGCGGAAAATGACGTTGGTGACAGTTTTGACAGGTTGTCGGTCGCAAACCACGAATCGCTAAATTTGGCGCTATGTCACTCAATTGGTTGTCAGTGGCGAGGACCGTGTCAATAGTTATTATCAGCTGTAGTTTCGTTACATACACCTATTCCACGCTGCATCCAGTCTTCTCGCAATTAATATCTGATGTACAGTAATAAAAGATGCAAACAACACAAACAAGAGAAAGAAAAACAAAATACGGGAAGACCCTCTCATAGTAAAATACAAGTTCGACTTGGAACGTAGGGAACAACGCCCTTCTTCACCCGACGACAATCATAACCATGTTAGGTTCCCGAGACTGGTTCACACCTTCTTGATCAAATGATCAAAAGTGGAAGTGGAAGACAGGCAACTTCTTAACATCGACTCCATTCTGTCTTTTCCTTTCGTCAAAGCACTCCTTGTCCCTGGCCAAGGCTTCTTTGAGAGCATCAGCCTCCTTGGTTTCGGTGTCTTTCTCTTTCACGACTTCCTTATCCTCGTCTTCTTCATCGGTGACGCTGCCTGACGCTGAATCAATCAGACCACGACACCCAATCTCGTAATCACGATATAGGTTTTCGAGCTCAAGGCGCGCTTTTTCCAAATCCTGAACCTCAAGTTGCAAAAGCATTGTTTGGGCAACGATTTCTGGCCAGTTATCCACATACGCCTTCCACGCCTCGATTGCCTCGACCAGAATCTCCAGGTCGGCCGGCGTCTTGAACAGGAACGGGAACTGAGGGTCGGTATGGTTGAATAGCTTCTCAGTGTCCTGGAGAGATCTCTTCGGCCGTCGAGCTGAAAGCTGGTCTAGACCGCGCAGATTGAGGTAGACGGACCACAGCAAGATGAGAAAAAGTATCGAGGCTTCCCAGGCACTGATGCTGCCCCAGTTCTCCTTGAGTGTAGCCATGTGACCCGTCGGCCCTGTGCATCTTTTGTTAGCAACTCCTTCGTTCATAAAAACGGGAATCTGTATTGGAACAGCCATACCTTCAGAGAGAAGCAAAGCTAATCCATTGAAGGCCGCCCCTCCAGACACTATTTGGACAACCAGTCCGATGGTGTAGAAAAGGCCCTTGCAGACCAGCAATGTGCGAAAATCTCTATTGTCGGCGGGAAGAAGCCGCAGGTCTTGCAGATGGTCGATGGTGTGGTATCCATTGTAAAAAAATCTCGCCCAAACACCCGAGAAGATCATCAAGATGTGAGAAGGCCATGCCGAATCGCTCATAGAGGTCCACCCATCCAGTCCGACATATGTACCGTTTGGGCCGGTGAAGTCCCAGTTTCTCACCGTTGGCATAAGGGGGTTGGCAATGTCCGTCAAATTGGACACGACCGCATCCATTGACACGGCTGAAATGTACGGCATCAAGGCGGCCATGGCTGGGGAGGATGTATTGGTGAGCAATTCGGGGTGATGGGGGAGGAGATGGTCGAGTTTAGGCCGTGGTTGGTTTGTGTTTGTTTCTTTCGCCGGATGTTGTTGTTGTGTCTACGTTTTTGAGATGCAAGAAAGGGGCAACCAGAAAAGTTTGCAGCTGCCCTTGGAAGCAGAAAATCACAAACTGGGAAAGAGCGACTGTGTATGAACTACATTTGGCAAGAACGCAGAAGTCTCCATGGCTCTTGCCTCTTTGAGACGCTTTTGCTGCTTATGATGCCACAAAATTTACGTTCGTTTCTAAACCAAAACAACCAATTTGTGTTGATAATGGCCAAATGTTTTGCTCTTTTTGGTGCACATTATCGTGGATATTTGACATCACCATGTCGAGATGCCATTGTCTTGGGATGTGCATTCGTCAACGTTGCAGCGATGTGGGGTGCCTGGGGTCCCCTCTTTTAGGGCACTTTTTGTAGGAACCTACGGTACATATAGCCCACTTCTAGCACCAGACTGCTAGGAGGATCTTCCCCTTTGCAGTTTGGCCTAGTGGTATGCACATTGCTCCTACACTTTTCAAGGCTGAGCACAGCCTTGGCTGCATAAGGCCGTTCCTTCCTGGCTCCTTCCTCAACGTCTGCGTTTTGTGCAGGATCTCTCCGTTTTCAACATTTGGCAATCACTCTTGCTTCACAATGGAACAAGCACGATCGCCTCATCGCGCCACGATGTCGTTCCTTGATTTCCCACCCAATGTTCGCACGCTCATCTACGAATATGCGCTCGTGCGCTTCGACTGCCCCATCGACCTGAGCTTCTGGCAGGCGCGGTCGTATCAAACAGAGGGCGAGCGTGTGGCCCAGGCAAGAACAGGCATGCACCGATGCTGGCGCCGCCACAACAGTTATACTCCGTCCAACCGGACCTGCTTATGTACGCGGCTGCCAGTGGCTCTGCTGCGCACCTGCCGGACGGTGCATACCGAGGCGGCATCCGTCCTCTACGGCGAGAACCGCTTCGTCATCCGGGGCCGCACGTTTGCCGGCGTTGACGAGGATGGAACCTTTACCGAAACGACGAGCTCCGACAAGCACACCGGTTTTTATCGTCTGAAACGTCTGCCGCCAGTCGAACAATTTGAGCCCTTGCTGTCGGGCCTCCCGCTGTACGGCCTGTCACAGATGCGGTCGCTTGTGGTCCGACTCAACTGCTGGCCCTGTCCGCTGGGCCACGAGGAGGCCGATGTCACTACTCGGGATCAAGACAATCCTTACTGGGAACTCGACCAGGCCGCCGACGATCATGGCATCATGGGATTTTGCATGTTCTGCAACATGAGGTGTGATCGTGCAGACAGGTCAATGTCTCTCACGCCACCAGCAGAGGTATCGTTGAAACCCGCTCTGGAAAAGGACCAGGCTATGCTTCAGGTCTGGGAACAAGTATGCGTGCGCCTCAGCAGCGCCCTGAAGGAGCATCCACGCAAGGAGCCGCTGCTCGATTTGACCTTTATCTGCGATACCAGCACGACCCAGGCCGCCGAGATGGTGACACTGCCACTTCTCCAAGCATTTCTTTCCAGCGACACACGGCTTAAGTCGTGCTCAGTCCGGCTAGGCCGGTATCGCTCCAAGACCTGGGCTACGACAATAGCCCGGCAGACAGCAGAGGCGTTGACGAGTGGTGATGTGTCTCATTTGTCCAGGGTGGCGCCTCTGAGAGCGGCAACGGATGGCGGGAACGACAAGAACAATACTGGTGATAATACCAAAGAGGACAGCGCCAACGACAACAGCAGCAGGCACATATTCCCTTTCCGCAGACTCCCAGCGGAGCTCCGCATCAAGATCTTGCAAGACACCGGTGTCGGTGACACCAGAACAATCATGTTTCAAGATGGAAGGCAGTTCACCGACGGCGAGGGCATTTTTAGCACCGCCTGCTGCAACAATTGCACACAGACACGCATGGACTGCTGCTGCCCGCGCTACTTTTGCTCCGTGTCGGCGCACTGCACGTGTGACATTATCCCGACAGAGCTGTTCAAGGTGGACCGCCAAATGTACCAAGAGGCGGCCCTCGACCTGTTCTATTCTCATGTCACCCTTCGATACGAGAGCGAGGATTTCGAGGTCACTCTCCAGGCGCTCAAGAAGCTGACGCCTGCGACCCTCAAGACGGTTCGAAAGCTCTCGCTCATTGTCTCCAGTGACCAGTATCGAATGTGGCGGTTGGCACTAAAGCGCAGTCGTGAACAACCTGTGGAAGACAATGGCCCGGACCATGGCCCGGACCTGAGGCCAGACGGGGAACTCGGCGACAATGACGCTGACGACGGTGCTAGAAGGCCGCCGTTTGTATGGACATACGAGGCCGGCCGCGGCGACAAGCATTGGCCCGAGCTCGTGGCGTTTATCAATGACAACATGGACGTCTCGAAGCTGTCCCTCAAGATCTGCGTCATTGAATGCGTTTGGAACTACCTGATGGGAGACAGCACCGACTTGCATCGTGAGTTCAAGGACGCTTACACCATGTATATGGACCTGGTGACGGAGGCCTGCAAACTCAAGACGCTCCAGTCTTTTACGTTTGAGATGGCCATATTCCGAAACTTGGAGCGATGGCTGGTCCGCCAGGTTCTGGGGAATAATGACCCGTACCGGGGAGGCATCACAGAAGAAGACGTTGAAAGCGCCTACCCACCCGGTCTACGAAATCGGTCGTATCGTCGTATGCCGCAGTATCACGACGTCAACAAGCAACTGCCCGGTTCCAACTACGACCCGCAAACGTTTACGGATAGGCCCGCATCTAGGGGTAAACATGGCACAAAGTAATCGTGAACGCGGCTGTTGAATGCCAGTCTACAGTTAGAAGCATCGCCCGCAACCATCTATTGACGCCACAAAGACATCTGTTTGGACGACTAAGGATATTTATTCCACATACAAGCACTGAAGCGCCATGGGGCACTGTGGACTCCTATGCCAATGGCGCCAAGTCAGTGTTCCGGACTGAAAGTGTCTGCGCTACACCCCAAAATGGCAATATGTTGATTCTGCACCCAATATTACACTTTGCTCTTCACGAAATTTTTAAAAGCAAATTGGCGCCTTTATCATGACTTGTGGAGAAAGCAGTCTGTTGGTTTAAGATTTATGATTTAAGATTTAAGAAATAATTTTTGAGAGTTCTTGCCGCCTCACTTGAGCTCGAAGCATGTCCCTTTCTACCTTTCTTCATGAGCGACATTCTTCAAAGCCGGCCATGAGGCTCATACACCTGGTTGCCGTTGCCGGCTGTCTTTGGAAGGGCACGACCGTAGCGGCCAATAAGTGCCGTCCAGCCCGGCTGTCTTCTGTTCCGTCATCGTCATTTTCATAGGCATTATCTCCCTTAGCACCTTCGTCTTCGCCCTCTTCGTCGATTTCGGCCCCCGAATCACAATCATATGTTTCGATATCACCCTCGTCATCTCCATCCCCCTCTCCATCAACTGTACCATTCGGCACACTGCTCAGCAACCCCGACTTTGACCAAGGTCCCGACGGACTAGAGGGCTGGACGCCTTACATTGCCGCCTCGAGCAACTCAAAGGTCAACACGTCGGTGAGCTGCGGCTCGGGTCCCGATGCTCCAAAATCGTGCGCCAGCATCTACGGATCGACTCCATTCGGGGTCTCTCCACAGTACACCCGGCTGCACCAGAAGAGCATCCCCGTGACGCCCGGGACGACGTACACCTTTGCGTTTTACAGGCGCGTCGCGGTCTTTTCAGGAACGATCAGCCTACAGGGCTTGTTTTACTACTTTATCAACAACGCCAACAAAGGGCCCGCAACATACATCAATTCGACATGGCCGGCGACGGTGCCGAGCCCGTGGACCCTGATGGCATGGACGTGGACGGCGCCAACCGTGCCGGACCCGACGTACTATCCAGATATCATCCATGCAGACGTCGCCGTCGAGCTTCGCTCGCAGAGCGGTGCTGCAATGATTCAAATGTCCCATGTGTTCTTTAACGACTACGTCCCAGATTTCGTGACGAGTGGGTAGTGGCAGATATTTGTAACAATAAAGTCAGTTTCATGTATAAAGCGTGGAGTGGATTTTATGATGGAAAGGGCGGGCCAAATATTGTGCCCTGCCTCTTGAACACAAGGATTTCACAACTACGGAGTACCTGAAGCTAACTTTTTGCTTCTTGCCTTCTCAAGTTAATCAACAGTCTAGCCAACTTACAAGAGTCGACAGCAGGAGGGAATAGTGACAATGTTATTTATGATGTTACAATGTGTGAACCCCTTTTTGTATCTTTATCAAAGTTAAATGTTTCATTGACCGATACGGTAACCAGTGGTCTTTAGATACCATTTTGTCAATCTTTCATCAGCTCGTCCTAATTGCGTTTATTCCTCCATTCTTTCTTATTTTTTATAAAAAATAACTGAAAGATAATAACTGAAGCTTACACGTATGATATTAAATTAAATAAAGAATAAGTATAGGAAAATCTGATCAGTGTTTAAAAGGCTGACAAAAATACTGTTAAAAAAAAGAAGAAGTGGAAGGAAAAAGGGAAAAGTAAACATGATCGACCAGGGCCGTGTCGACAGAAAAGACAAAAAAAGTAAGGTCCTACCCGGAATCGAACCGGGGCTACTGGAAATTCAGATCAAGCCCAGAAACCGGGAATCAGAATCCAATGTCCTAACCGCTAGACTATAGGACCATTTGTTATTCGTTATTGAATTTGCAATTAGTTTGGCATATGTGAGTTGAGCCAAAATCAGAATTTTCATCGGCAGCATTATTTCCCACTAGCGCCATTTCCACTAACAGCCCACAGCGACTAACAACGGAGCATTGCATGCGACTGCCCCACGTTTCGTACCTTTCAGCACTGATGTCATTAGCATTCACAACACTCGTTCATTATTTGTTTTTGTCGTTTTGATTTCATCGCCTTTAAGTCAAAAATTAAACCTTAAGACAATGTTTAAATATCTTTCACTTTCATAAGTTTATCCTTTCTCACCGTCTTCTCATCATAGCCGGACAACAAGTGATTGTGGAGGGGTAAAGTGGCTCCATATCGGACAACTCTGACAAGCCGTCCGTCAAGACCCAAAAGAGGCGGCACACAATCGGGAAGAAGCGAGCGAATAGGCCATTCTGTACTCTGTCCATTTGATTGTCGGCCTCCCTTTATCGATTTTCTCTTTTTTCGGGGTCACACTGCTGACGGTCTGCATGGTCTGCCTGCCACCTGCCTTTCTTTTGTCCTTCTCCTCGTTCCTTCCGGACTCTTTACCTCTTTCCGTATTTCCATGCTTCCATGCATGCAGGACGGTTTTCTTTCATTTCTCCAAATCAACAACAGCCAAGAAAGAAGACACAGGCTCACCTTTTATGCTTTCCCTGTTACCCCGTCCCCTCCACTTCCCTTCACTTATCCCCTCCCTCCACTTCCCTCCACGATTCCCCACCTTTCGCCTCCAATACAGCCGCCCCGGACTGTGAAAACACAACTGCCGCACTTTTCTTCCCCTCTTTCAAAAGTGCACACCTTTTTGGGTCGAGTCTGACCACCAAAATACCCCAAATCGGCCCAGACATACTGCTCTTTTCAAATACATGATATGTAGTGTGCGACGTGATACAGATGCGATGCTCGCAAGCCCCCCTCCTCCTTCTCCTAAATATGCTGTGCTTCCACACGTTGACAGTATTGCAAGTCCCTGTAATTGTCCGTCTGGAATTCACTTATTCTACTTGCCAATTCAACGGGGATGGTTACTCAGTCCATGTTGTGACTTGTTTCATACAGGAGTGGTGTTCTCTTGTTTTGGTCGTCGTCTGCCCCGTATCACCTCCACGTTTCCCACTAATACGTCGTACTTACTTCGGAGGTATTCATGTTTGGTCTGTCCCCCATTCGTGAATCGTAGCTATTCTCACCCGCATATCACAGTCCCTTTAGCCCCATCTGTCCCGTCTCGTGCCCACCTTTTTTGTAGTTCTTGCAACACGATCCCGTCCCCAACGATTGCTCCGTCCAGACTTTGGACATTACCATACTAAAGGACGAACACCCCCGAAACTGCTTCGCCGTTTGTTTTCTTTCCTGCGTTCCTATTGCTTGCCTGTTCCGCCCCAGACAACCCTTTCCCGTGTCAATATTTCCCGGCACACCTTTAAAGCTTTAAAGCTTGCAACCCACCTTCTGCCTCTTCCTTTTTCCAACGCCGACACTTCTCCGCTTTGCCGTCTTTTGGCTTTTCATATATCCGTGAAACCGAAGACCACCCTGTGCCGTCTTGGGCCAGCTGCATGATAAAATAAAACAACGTCGTCCCCAAGAGATCGTCGTCATCAACCCATCACTTTTCCAAACAACCTCGCCACATATCTCCGATAGCATTCAACAACGCACGTCGATACAGAACAAACAGCAAATCAGCACACACCTCCACCACCACAATGACTGCCGACACTTTCCAAAAGATCAGGCTGGTGCGCATTGCACACGTCTTTTACAAGCACAAGGACCCGCAGGCGGCCATCCAGTTCTTGGAGGATTTCGGCTTCAGCCACGAAAAGACCGTCGGCAACCGCACCTACTTCCGGGGGTACGGCACGCAACCGTTTGTGGTGTGCGTCGAGGCGGCCGACGAGACGGCATGGGGCGGTGCGTGCTTTGAGGTGGAGACGGCCGACGACCTAGAACGGGCGGCGACGCAGCTGCCGGCGGCCGTCAAGGCGACTGCGGTCTACGACCTCGAGGACGCGCCCGGCGGCGGCAAGGCCGTCACGTTTTACGACCCCGTCGACGGTTTCCCCTTCCACCTGGTGCACGGGCAGACCAAGGTGGAGCCGCGCGACCCCAACTTTCCAATCGTCAAGGTCAACTACCCGGCCGAGAAGAACCGCGCCGTCAACAAGTTCCAGCGGTTCGAGAAGCGGCCGGCGCCCGTGCACAAGCTCGGCCACTTTGGCATGTGCGTGACCAATTTCGCCGAGAGCTATGCGTTTTACGAGAAGCACTTTAATTTCTTCCCGAGCGAGCTCGTGCACGACGATTCTGGCACGAATCACACGGTCTTTTTCCGCCTCGACCGCGGCGAGGAGCAGGTCGACCACCACATTTTCTTTTTGTACCAAGGCCCGCAGTGGCACGTCCACCACACCTCGTACGAGACGCACGACTTCGACACGCAGGTGCTGGGCCACGACTGGCTGCGCGACAAGGGCTACACCAACTGCTGGGGCGTCGGCCGCCACGTCATGGGCAGCCAGATCTTTGACTACTGGTTCGACCCGGCCCAGTTCATTCTCGAGCACTACGTCGACGGCGACCTGCTCAACATGTCGGAGCCGACGCACCACACGCTCGAAAAGGATGCACACCTGCACGTCTGGGGTAAGTCAAGACAAGAAAAATAAGAAAAAAGATGGCAAAGGGGATGGTTTTGAAATTACTACCTGAGAATACCTGCTAACAATGAATACAGGCCCCGAGGTTCCACCAACGTTCCTGGTTTAGACGGATGGAGGCTGAAAAGGAGAGAATCTGTTGATGCGTTTGAATAGCGATATTGCCATTGTGCCATTATGCGTCTGTACTGTGCTATGGTGACGAGTCAGATCAATCCAAATGACTTTCAATCTACCTCTTCTGTCGTTTCTGCCATACCCAGCCAGATAACCTCCGCGAGAGTTTTCAGCTGGGCTTTTGTGATCTTGACAGCGGGTTCTCTGCTGTTTCGCTCTCGGCCCAGTAGGTCGTCAATGTCGAGATTGAGGTCGCTGCCGCCAGTGACGAAAAAACGATTGCCTGTAACGGTCTTGGTTACAGCAGGCTTCTTCGCATCCACAATATCGAGAGATGGCGCTTCGGCGGTGCGTGACGGCGGGGTAAGCATGGGAGGCGAGTCTGCTTCGTTTGTGGCGCGGCGTTGATTCTGTACAGGGGAAGCTGCGGTAGCTACAGGGTTGTCGACCCTGGGCCGATAGTGGTCCGCAGCGAGAACTTCTGCCCGTGGGTGTGAGCCGTCCAAGCTTCCCTCGTCGTTTTCGTCAAGTTCGAGGCGTTTGATCTGATCCCCATCAACCGTAAACCGTTCGTTTGGTCCAATCTGGTCGAATAACGATGGTAACGCAGACGGCGGTGGGCGCGGCGAAACCGGCTTTTTGGGATCCATCATTTCGATGCGGATGCTTTGCAGTCTCACAAAGGGATGTTTGTCGGTCGATTCTGGTGCCTGGCCATGTCCCTTTATCATTCTGGCGTTGATCGATCCGAAAATGGTCTGGGATCCTGCCTTCTTCTTCCTCCTCGTGGCGGTAATTCGAGGCACTGGCAGCGTGCTCCACGTCTGGATGAGAATTGCGCGCACAGCTGGAAGGATTTTGATGATCACGACGACATGGACACGCGCGGACGACCACGCGAGCGAGTCGCAGGCTTTGAGCCACCACTTTGCCTTGGCCTGTAAAATCTCCAGGGACTGCGTCACACTGGCCTCAACGACGCATGTCGGCCAGCGCCGCTCCTAGCGGGGCCTGGACTCTTTGGGCCGCATCATTGACGTCGCTTCGCCAGAACCAGTGCCGCGCTCGCAGGTAAACGTGTCTGCTTTCGGGTTGCCGTGTTTTATGATGGACATCCAATTGTCACCGTGGCCAAGGTCGCGCATGGCTGAGGTGACCATTAAGTTGAAGTAGTGAAGTGCTCGGAGGGTAATCGCTGTTGGCTTGTTGACAAAGACATGCTTGTACTTTTGGTTGTGAATCAACTGGAGATCTTGCCGATGTTTGTCCCTCAGTTCCTGCATCTTTTTGAACACCTCTGGCTCAACACCACGGACAAGAAAACCGTCGGTATTCTCAGGCAAACTGGGCAAAATATCTGAAAACAGAGACTTGGCGACCTTGGCAATTCTTTCTTGAACGGCGAGCCGCGCAGCATTGGCCTCCACGGCCTCCTGGGGCGGGTAGAGATAGATGCGTGGAGAAATGAAGTCGAGTACCTCTAGGGTCATACGGCCAATCCGGCCCACCATGTTGTCTTCCTCAGCGTTTGGGTCACCGGCGTTTGGGTCACCGCCGGCTGGCTGCGGTACGTCCTCTGCGAGCGTGGAGTCGGAAGAAACGCCATCCCGATCAACCGGATCCTCCGCGAGAGTGGAAACGTCGGATGGGACCGGATCACCACTGGATGGAGTGGCGGGAGACATGTACCCCCCGATGTTTGCTCTCGGTTGGTTCATGATTGGGATATGGGATGGTTCGTGGCTCGATGGACGGTGGTCGGTAGATTTGTTGGATGACGATGCTGGATGCTGATGGAAGAGTGTAAACATTGGGCAAATCTGGACGGGGACTGGAAAAGGGGTTGCGTCGGTGCTATGGATACAACCACAGACAATTCAAGTAAACGAGGCAAGAGCAGTGAAAAAACATCATAGCAGGTGCAGTGCAGGGTAAACTTCAATGTCGCGAGGAAAGGGCTGTAACGCAGTCCCAGGTGGGACCTTCCGTGTAAGTTGTTGTGAAAGGTGGGGCACATCACCAAAACTTCCTAAAATGGACAGGACACATCATAACGTGTTAAGCTACAGAAGACGGAAAGAACGACCACCCAACCGTTCATGTTGGTAGATTAGGATTTCGATTCAAATTAAATATCTTTAAAATTATCAAATCTAAGCTGTCGCTGTCATTTGGCTATCTTAAATCGTTACTCGTCTCGCGACGAGGACGGCGTCAGGACGCCTGCCTGTAGTGTCTCATCGCGGGTCTGTTTGAGGAAAGGCAGCAACTCTGTACCACCAGTGCCTGTAAGCATCTCCGCCGCATCCTTTTTCGACGGTATACCAGCCAGTCCGCGCAGTTTTGCGTTTGCACTTGCATGCGGGCAGCCGGCTGCAACCCCATTCTGCTCGGCTTTTTCTCTTGCAGCCTTTTGCCGCGAGGGGATGATAATGTAGCGGGTGACAATCGAGAGGTGCTTGTTGCGGAAGGCGGCCAATGCTTTGGTGGCGTCCTCAAACACTGTCGAGAGTTCCCTCATCTCGTCTGTCTGGAGGTCACTCTGTGTGGTCTCGAGGACAAAGTCGCGCAGGCTGGGCATGGCATCGACGTGCTCCAGGAACCGACGGTGCGGCCCAGGCATGTAGCCACGCACCTCATGGTGGAAACCACTCTCTGCCGTCTGGCTAGTTTGTGACCGTTCTTGTGGCTTATCGATGTCCTTTTCGTCCGTCGTCGGGATGTGCCCGCAGCCGTTGGAGGTGTGCTCGACACCCAGGACAATGTCAAAGAACTGGATCAGCGAGCTCTGCCCGTTACTGCCGCCACGCAACTGCCGCCATTCTCCTTTTCCGTCGCCTTCGTCGTAAAATACGCCGTTCGGCAAGCCCTGGGCGGCCATGTGTTTGCTCCCTGCCAAGTATGGTCGGATCTGGAAGAAGAATGTGGATGGGTCGCATCGCTCGTGCATTCGGTCGAGGAGAATGCCGACTTGCTGGATGCATGGGATAAACTGGCGAAGGGCATCGGTTACGGCAGGAATGTCGTTGTTGGCGGCAGCGTCGAGTGCATTCAAGAGTACAGGGAGGATTTTGCCGGCTCTGCACTCCATGGCCACGGAAACGACGTAAAACCACGATTCGGACTCGGTGTCTGTAAATGTGTGCAGGGCGCGCAGTCGGTCCAAATCGTCGAATGGGACTGACTCGACAGTGGACCCTACGTCTGGGACGGTGGTAAAGTTCCACAGATTCAGGGCTGCGTAGGTGGCCACGGGCGGCAGCTCGAGGTGGTCCGACACGGCCAAAAGTGGCACGGTAATGCATGGCGGGAGGATCTGCGTGCGTGGTTAGCAAAAATAAAACGTGGGGTGCATCGAAGCACGTCATTTCGATCTCGGGGTCACTTACATCGCAAACTTTATCTTCACCCCAAATGTAGGCGTGCGTCAAAAAGGCAAGGATCAGGTAGGCCCGGCGCCATTCTGGCTCGGACCGCAGGGCGTGCACCGAAAGGACGGGCAACCTTTGCACTTCACTGCGCAGCTTGTTTGCTTGCAGGAGTGCAGGCAATCTGTTGATCACCGCTTCCCATGGTGCGTAGTACGGGTCGGGCAGTCTGGCCAGTGGCAGGCTGGGCGGCAGAAAGCCATTGTCGGACAAGCCGTATTGGTCCATGGGATGTGGGGTGGAAAAAAAGAAAAGAAAGGGAAGGAAAGTAAAGGTAAGGCAATGTATGCAATGTCCTAAACAAGAAAGGTGCACATCTAGCAGGTGCAGACGTGGAGAAGGAGCAGAGGCAGCAAATAGAGTGGGAAGGAAAGTGCGTGTGGAATCGTAGGCTCGCTTGTTGGTTTGGTCTGGCAGGCAAGAACGACCAACAACAGAGCGAGAGGGAAGAGGGAGCGCGAAGACATGAAGTAGACAGATTGCACTACCATGGGGCCACCATGGGGACTGCCATGGCGGCCGTCGAAAGAGAGACTACGCAAGCTACGAGGTGTGGAGCGGAGTGCCAAGGGACACGGACGAAAAACACGAAGCATGGATCATAAGAATCAACATTACAACAAACGTCAGAAAACGAATCACGACCTTGAAATGAAGTTGGAATCTCCGGACCGGCAGGCGTCAGCTGTTGCAACTGCCCTTTTTGGGCAAAACTAAATGTAAGAGAAATGACGATGGACGAGCAAGTGTGGGCAGAATGGAAAGAGGTACATGCGCAGATACATGGAAGGAACGACCCAACATGATGCAAGTACGAAAAGCGACGAAAAAAGGCATCAATCCAAGGAAAGAACGACCAAGTATCGGTCAAGAACTGGCCAGAATTGACGAAAAGGAGACGAAAGGGCGACCAAAACTGGCACCAAAGGTGCAAATGACGGCGACAATGTGATTAATATTCGCTCATGGTTTCGGCTACCTTCGCCTGCCGTCGGCCTTGTGGGGGCAAACCGCGGGCAGACAAGGCGCAAAAAAAGTCAAAAACCATGGGGAACTCGGCCAGCAAAGGTGAAGGCGCTGTCCCGCGCGGCGCGGAGAAGGTGCGCAGGTGGTGCAGGTGGAGTGCGGAGAGACGGCCGCGCGCTACAGTGGCTGCGAAAACCCCGCTACAGTGGACTGGATCGACGACGCTAGGGGGTACATGCGCTGGGGCGTCCACTAGATGCCACCAAATCGCCCTATTCCCCAGAACAATAGGAGGGCTGTCCTCCGAATGTGTTCCGAGGCGTTTTCTGGGGGCGCTGATTGGCTGGTGTCGAGTGAACCTGCCGTTTTGGGTAATCAAACAGTGTGTAAGAGGGCAGGCATGAGTGACAATGGCTGCAGGCCAGCACCTTCCCTGGTATGCTGGTGTTGACTACAAAGTGGTCTCGCGCGTCCGGACAACGAAAAGGAGAGAGCAGAGGAGATGAGACCAGATCATACACTACTATCAACGAGACTGACAACATTCGACTGCCGTATCACCCAGCCTTACGGACGGCCTTACAGACTGCACTAGCCTCTTACCCTTTCTTACCATACCCTTGACGTCGTTTTGATACTTTGTTATCGTGTTTTTGCCCTGCATTGACTGCATAAATTTGACTCCCCTGACATCATCAAGATGAGCCCTTCTCAGATCAGCACGGAACCGCAGGAGAGCCACGAGCCTGCCACGGGCACGGCTTCCAAGAATGTGTTCTCTGCGGAATACGCTCAGCAGCTAGACGCTCAGGATTCGTTGAAGCACCTCCGGGATGAATTCGTGCGGCCGACCAGAGAGATGATCCGCAAAGTCAAGCCGGCGGGGACGGACAAGTCAGCGGACAAACCCACAAACGGAGACAGCACACACACCGACCGCGACCTGGCCCTCTACTTTTGCGGCAACTCGCTGGGCCTGCAGCCCAAGGCGGTCGAAAAGTACGTGCTGGCACAGTTGCAGACGTGGGCCTCGATTGGCGTCAAAGGCCATTTCCAATCCCTAGACTCGGAGGGTCATCCCATCCCGCCATGGCAGGAGATGGGCGCGACGTGCTCTCAACAAATGGCCCGCCTTGTGGGTGCGGCGCCCGAGGAGGTCGTCACAATGAACTCGCTGACGGCCAACCTGCACCTGATGATGGCCTCGTTCTACCGGCCCACGGAAAAGAGGCACAAGATCATTGCCGAGTGGAAGCCCTTCCCGAGTGACAGCGTGAGTCCCATGGTCCACTTTCTAAAAGTAAATGATCGCCGCTAACATCCGCAACTAGTATGCCCTCGAGTCCCAGATTGTGTGGCACGGGCTGGACGTGGCCAAGTCGCTGGTCGAGCTGCAGCCTGACGAGAACCTGTACATTTCGACTGAGTCGGTGCTGGCCACGATTGATGCACATGCTGAAGAGACGGCTCTCCTTATGCTTCCCGGCATTCAGTACTACACGGGCCAGCTGTTTGACATTCCGCGCATCACGGCCCATGCCCAGTCCAAGGGTATCGTCGTCGGCTGGGACTTGGCCCACGCCGTTGGCAACATCGAGCTGCAGCTGCACGATTGGAACGTCGACTTTGCCGTCTGGTGCACGTACAAGTACCTCAACGCCGGCCCGGGCAGCATTGCCGGCGCCTTTGTCCACGAGCGCCACGGAAAGGTGGAGCCTACGGAGACGGCCGGGTCATCATACACGTCCGAAAACTTGGACACCCGCACTAGCGGCTTCAAGTACCAGCCCCGCCTGTCTGGCTGGTACGGCAACGACATCAACGTCCGCTTCAACATGGCCAAGACGTTCCAGCCGACGCCCGGCGCCCAGGGCTTCCAGCTGTCCAACCCGTCCGGCATCGACCTAGCCAGCCTGTCGGGTGCCCTGTCGGTGTTTGACAAGACCGACATGGCCACGCTCCGCAAGAAGTCGCAGTCTCTCACGGGATACGCAGAGAAGCTGCTGAACAACCTCCTGGCAGAGGCTGCCGCCAACTCATCGTCAGACAAGCCTCCATTCCGTATCATCACACCGGCCAACCCAGTCGAGCGCGGTGCCCAGCTCAGCATCCTGCTGAGAGACAGCGAGCTGCTGGAAAAGTGGACCGTCGCCATGGACCGCGCCGACCTGGTCATGGACAAGCGCAAGCCTAATGTCATCCGGCTGGCGCCTGTTCCTCTGTACAACACCTACACCGAGGTGCACCAGGTTGTATCCTTGCTGCGCGAGGTGATATTTGACAAGCAGTAAGCGTGGTTTGATTGCGCCTGAAAACCAGTGGAATCGCCGTTTTATCTTCGTTGTTTTTGCGCTACATCGCGATGCATCCAATTTGGTTAACCGTTTCGCACGCACAAACACACCCATATGATAATGAAATGATTTGAAATTTTGAACTTGTTCCCTGCATTTTTATCGTATGTTTTTGTTTGCTCTTTGGTCGATTCCTTATTGAGTCTCATTTGTGTCCGGAACGAATATGCCGAGCCACAGGTTAGGTGAGTGCGGGGAGATCCAGTGATTCGTGACAACACTCGGAAGCATTCGCGGCACGTTGCAGTTGGAGAACCTATTAGAGATGCGAGAGACATCCAAATAAAATGTGAATACGAATGCGGAGATGATTAGAATTGGACGGCATCGCCTTGACGCGTTCATCACAGCCATCGACTAAGCCCACTAATCATCATCACACCACAATACACTTTCACGATGCCTCTCAACAAGGTCATCGTCGTCGGCGCCGGACCTTCGGGTTTGTTGTTGACCATCCTGCTGGCCAAGGCCGGCATTTCCGTCGAGCTGCTGGAAATGACGCGGGCCCTCGACACCAACCCGCGCGCCAGCCACTACGCCGACTCCAGCTGCCGCGAGTTTGAGCGCGCCGGCGTGCTCGATGCACTGATCGCCCGCGGATTCTTTCCCAACGGCGTGTCCTGGCGTAAGATGGACGAGGAGCGGACTCGCATTGTGCGCCTCATCAATGCCCATCCCGACGAGAACGATCGCTACAGGATGGTGTGTCTGCCGCTGGACCAGCTGGGCATTTTGTTGGAGACGGAACTCAAGAAACTCCCAAACGCCACGGTGCGGTACCACCACAAAGTCGTCGCCCTCCACGACGATCCGTCTAGCCCGCAAGTGACGCTGGACGTCGAAGTGTCCGATGGTGACAGTGTCTCCACGCAGACATTCTCGGCCGACTACGTCGTCGGCTGCGACGGCGGCAACAGCACGATGCGCAAGCTGCTGTTCGGGGCGGGCGTCTTCCCCGGCTTCACCTGGGACAAGCAGATTGTCGCGACCAACATGTACTACGACTTTGACAAGTATGGGTACGACGACTCGCAGTTTTTCGTCCACCCCGAACACTGGCACATGGTGGCCAAGATTGGCGCGGACGGCCTGACGCGGCTGACGTACGGCGAGGTGGGGGGCTTAACGCACGAAGAACTGCTCGAAAGAATGCCCATGAAGTACGCGACCCTCCTTCCCGGCAACGCCACGCCGGACCAGTGGAAGGTTGTCAATTTCAGCCCGTACCGGGTGCATCAGCGCTGTGTCGACAAGATGCGCGTCGGGCGGGTACTGCTCGCTGCCGACGCTGCCCATCTGTGCAATCCATTGTAAGTACCCCAGCGAGCCCAGCTAAAGCCTATGAGAATGTGCGGGATGACGATCGTCTACTAACGCGGGCGTCCAGTGGTGGCATGGGCCTCACCGGAGGCATTGCCGATGTAGGCAGCCTGTACGACAGCCTGGCCGGCATCCACCAGGGCAAGGCCGACGACTCCATTTTAGATATCTACTGCCAGGAACGCCGCCGCATCTGGCACGACCAGATCAACCCCATCTCGTCCGTCAACATGGAGCGCCTGTTCTCGATCGACGCCGACGAGATTGTCGACAAGGACCCGTTCATCGGCATGGTCCGCAAGATGGAGCGCGGCGAGCTGCCGCCGCCGCCGCCAGGCACCAAGAGTCCGACGGAAGCGCTCATGTACGACATGACGCAGCACTACACCACCTGAGTGCGTAGCAGTTAGACAGGTCTCACGAGTATGATTTCATATTGTAAAATTCTTTCAAGCCCTTTTTCTCATTACCAGGTCTAATGTTAAAGTATGCCGTTTGCGTTTGTTTCCTCGCTCTCTGTTTCCCGTCGTGTGTTGAACCTATTGTGTTGAACCGTTGTTTTCCCGAAAATGCATGCGCGCAGACAAATGCAGACAAATCAAATGTAAATATCATATCGTCCTCCTCCTCTCCACTAGATCGGCTCGTCGCGCGGTTCGATCATGACCTCGTTGACAGCCACGTGCGCCGGCTGCCGCAGCGCGTACACCACGGCTGACGCCACATCCTGCGGATTCAGGACCTGCGCGCCCGTCGGCGTGCCGTACTTTTCCATCGCCTCGGGGTCCGTCGACATGGACAGCAGCTCAGTGGCCGTGTTGCCGGGCTGCACCGATGTAACTCTCAGACCCGTGCCGGCCGTTTCCAGTCTCAAACTCTGCAGGACAGCTTCCACAAAGAACTTGCTGCCCGAGTACACGCCGAGGCCGGGGAACACCTTGCGGCCCGCATCCGACGAGATGCACACAATGTGCGGCGAGCGGCCGCGCAGGTCGGCACCACTCTTAATCTCGTCTGCCGTCGCCGGGGAGGGCTTCGCCCGCGACAGCATGCCGGGCACGGTGGCCGCCAGGCAGTGCAGCAGGCCCTTGCAGTTGACGTCGACGGTGCGGTCCCACTCCTCGGCGCGCACGCTGGCCATCATGGTGTAGTACATGACGCCGGCGCAGACGACCAGAATGTCAATGGGGCCGAGCTCTTCGGTGGCGGCTGCGACCAGTGCCTGGACCTGTTCAGCGCTGGTGACGTCCGTCTGCCGAATGACGACTTGGGCGCCAGCGAACTGGCCCTGGATGGTGGCCTGCAGGGTCTTGAGCTCGCCGAGACGGCGCGCGCCAAGGGCGACACTGGCGCCGTCGTTGGCGAGGGCAGTGGCGATGGCGGCGCCAATACCGGAAGAGGCGCCAACAACAACAGCCACTTTGCCAGCCAAGGGTCCCTTGGGAACTGGCACCACACTGTCGACCGACTTGGCGACGGCGGCGGGCACCTTGGGGCCGCGCTCGAGCCAGCCGCGGGAGTAAAAGTGGCGCGTGTAGGTGGCCAGGAGATCGAGATCGAGCTGCGGGTGGGCTTCCTTCTGGGCTTCCTCCGGCAGCAGGCTGCGCGTCTTCTTGTCGTCGAGCATGATGACGAGCCGCAAGAAATCGACCGACGGCATGCCCGCCCGCAGCACGTCCATGGGCGACAGGTCTTCGTCCGAACGGGTCTGGCTGCTGGCCGGCGGGTGGTTGCTCTGGTCCTCGTTCCAGCGGGCCACCCACTCGTCCCAGTCGACGGCCTCGGTGGGGTAGCCGAGGGCGGAGAGGCGGGCGAAGAGGTCCTTGGCCAAGATCGCGTCAGGGTCGCCGACGTGGTTGACAAGCCCAAGGGTGCCTTCGTTATCAGTCGACGTCTTCGACGTCTCTTGGCTCGCCAACCCAACGATCAGCTTCGCGGCCGCGTCCACCGGCGTCATCTCCACCCTCCACCCGTCAATGTTGGGCGCGTACCCAATGCGCAGGCTCTCTACCACCAAGGCCGTGACGACGTCGCGCGGGTTCGTCGCGCCCGTGGCGCTGTGGCCGCCGAGCGTGCCCGGGCGGTAGATGCGGGCGGGCAGTCCGCGGCGGCCGGTTGTCAGAATCAACTGCTCTGCGGCCCACTTTGTCTGGCCGTAGCCATCGGTAATCTTGTCGACCACGTCTGTGGCCAGGACAATCGGGGTGTCGTCCTCGGTCCAGGCCGTCTTGGAGGGCGGGAGGACGCCGTTGGTCGAGACATAGTGGAGTGATGCGCCTCCCTTACCCACGAGTCTCAGGACCTCCTTGGTGCCACCGACGTTGGCGTCCCGCAAAGCGTCGTAGGGGTACACCAGGTTGACCTGGGCGCCGGCGTGGACAATGGCTTGGACGCGCGTGGCCAGGCCGTCAAAGTCCTTGTCGGACAGGCCCAGGCTGGGCAGGGACAGGTCGCCGGCCACGATCTGGATGCGGTCGACCATGCTGTCCTGCCACAGGCCGAGGGCGAGCAAATGTTTCCGCAGGCGGGGCATGCCTGATGTGGAGGGTCCGCCGGAAGGAGAGCGGCGAACGAGACAGTGGATCGTCGCGGTCGTCGAGGCCAGCAGCTCGGCCAGCAGGAAAGCGCCCAGGAAGCCCGTTGCACCTGTCAGGAAAATATCCGTAGTCGAAGCGTCGGTAATCGACTGGGCCGGCTGGGCCGTCTCGGGGATGACCAGGTCCTCGGGCAACTTGGTGTCGTCCTGGAGCATGGCCAGCAGCAGGCCATTGTCGACAGCGGCGGCGGTGGTGGACTGTGCCTCGCGGGCGGCAGCGGTGACAGCGGCGACATGGCCGGCCAAAGTCGGTGTGCGGATCAGAGCGACCAGGGGAACGTTGACGCCGTACGACGCCGACAGGCGGTTGGACAGCTCAGCCAAGGCGAGGGAGTGCCCGCCCAGGTCGAAAAAGTCAAACTCGTGCTGGGGCTGCTGCGCGGCCAGCTCGATCAGCGTCTCGTCGCTCTCCATCCCGAGGCACGCAGCCCAGTGGCGGCGGATGTCGGCCGCGTCGATGCGCACCGAGGCGTCAATCTTGCCGTTGGGCGCGGCGGCTCCCGTGGCCCACAGGATCTGGGCCAGGCTCTCAGCAGGCGGCGTCTCGGGCGGGCTGGGACCGGCACGCATCGGCGACGGTGCCGGCAGGCCCTTGACGTCGACTTTGCCAGAGACCTTGTGGGTGGGGAGTGTGTCGAGCTCGACCCAAAACACTGGGATCATGTAGTGGGCCAGGTGGTCGGCCAGCAGACGGCGGGCCAGCGGGCTGTGCCCCTCGGCGTTGATCTCGAGAGCAGCGCGCGAGCTGTCGGGCCCCGTGTTAGGGCTGCCCTCGGCCTCACGCACGACGTAGGCGACCAGCTGGCGCTCGAGGCCCTCCTTGTCGGCGAGGACGACACAGCTGCGCACAGCCAGGTGCTTGACAATGGCGCTCTCGACGGCGGCCGGGTGGACGGTGT
Source organism: Sporothrix pallida (assembly GCA_021396235.1). Lineage (NCBI taxonomy): Eukaryota > Fungi > Ascomycota > Sordariomycetes > Ophiostomatales > Ophiostomataceae > Sporothrix > Sporothrix pallida. Next base: position 117,670 of record WNYG01000059.1, on the reverse strand, counting down.
AGCCACGGACCTTGATCATACCGCCGACACGGCCGCTGATCTCGATCTCGCCCGATGCAGGGAGATAACGGGCCTTGTCACCGGTGCGGTACATGCGGCCCTCGCCGGCAAAGACGTCGGGCAGAAACACTTCGGTGGTGGTCTCGGGGCGGTTGAGGTAGCCGCGAGCGAGCAGGGGCCCGCCGACGTACAGCTCGCCACTCACACCAGGAGCGACGGGCTGGCCATCTTCGTCGAGGACATATGTGTGTTTGGGCAGGAGGGGTGGGCCGACGGGGCAGACGGTCGCGTCGGCTGGCAGGCTCGCCAGGGTCTTGCGGATGTCGCCGCAGCAGATCTCGTGGGTCTCGCTGGCAGAGTAGCAGTTGAACAGGCGGACGTTGGCCAGGGCAGTGGCGGCGCGGCGGGCCAGGTCGACAGAGACGACCTCGCCGTTGAACCAGAGTGTGCGCAGATGGGGCAGGCGGGTGGCCAGGTCGGGGTAGCGGCCCAGGACGGTGGCGAGCAGGGTTGGGGTCATCAAAGTTTCGGTAATCTTTTGTTCTGCCAAAAATGCCACGAGGCCGACCGGGTCGTAGCTGGCGTCGTCGGGGACGGTGACGACAGTGGCGCCACGCAGCAGCGGCCGCAAAATCTCCCAGACGAAGAACACGTTGCAGGCGACGCGGTCGCCGGGGCCGAGGTCGCTGACCTGGAAGCGCAGGGCGTACGACTGGACGGGGGCGGTGTGGGGGTTGCAGATGCCCTTGGGGCGGCCGGTCGAGCCGGACGAGTAGGACACGAAAGCAAGGCGGTCGAGGTCGGAGGAGAGGGGGAGATCGGTGGTCGGGAACTCTGTGGAGAGTTTTGGAAGAGCCGCGAGGTCCTCCAGTGTGGTTCCGCGCTCGAGGCAGATGCGCGGGATGTGGGCGGGCACCTTGTCGGCGTACTCGGCCGAGGTGAGGATGACGGGCGGGCGGGCGTCCTCGATCACGTCCGCCAACAGACCTGGCGGATAGGCCACTTCCAGCACTAGGAAGGCACCGCCGGCCTTGAGAGCGGCCATGCAGGCCACGACATACTGGACCGTGTGGCCCATGAGCACGCCGACCAGCACATCACGGCCGACACCATAGTCGGCACGCAGGCGGTCCGCCACGAGATCAGTCGCCTTGTCGAGCTCGGCATAGGTGAAGGTGGTGGTTCCGTCCTCGGCAGCGATAGCGTCGGGGGTGGCCTGGACCTGCTGGTGGAAGAGGGCCACCAGGTCCTTGTCGATGTCCATGGGGAGCATGGTGGACGCCACGGAGTTGTGTGGATATGGAATCAACAGATCTCGGGTGTTGATGGTGATGTCTGGGGAAAGATTAGGAGAAAAGGAGAACACAAGAAAGGGGAAGGAGAGAGAGAGAGGAAGAAAGGGGAGAAGGAGAGGAAAGGGAAGGAGCCCCAGACTGGCGATGCGCTATCGATTGGGAAGGAGAGAGGGAGAGGGGATAAGGGGAAGGTGATAAGGATCTGAGGGCACTTTATGGAGCACAGAAGGCTGGCCTGCTCCTTCCTTGTCTGCTATTTTCTCTCTTTTTCTACAGTGTACAATGGGGGCAGCCAAGCTGGGAAGGAGCCGACAATCGATAGTCCCGGAAGACGGCTCTTTATCTGTTATCTACGGAAGGTGCTATGGAGGACAGGTCACTCAATTGGGCGTCATTGACTCGTGGGAGGCAAAAGGAGACGCAATGAGGCAGCCATAGTCACGAGGCATCTGGCAAAGTGCATTCTAGACTCCTCGACCCCCATGGATCGGGCAGACCGCTCTTGGATTGACCGGCCCGGTCATCGGTTTTCGTTATCGGTGAGGGGGGAAAGGTTAGAAAGGTTAGAAAGGTCAGAAAAAGTGAGAGGCAGAAAGGCACGATAATGATAACAGCCAAGCAAATGGCTGCAAAAATGGCGGGCAGTTCTCCATCGAAAAAAAAATACAGCGACGAAAAGTGAGAGTGAGAATGAGGGACAGACATAAAAAAATCCCAAAATAAATCCCAAAAACCATAAAAAAAGGGGCAGAATTCATACGATTGGTCAGACTGGTCGAGTTTGTTGGGGACAGGCACGAAAACCATTGAAGAACAGACACCAACTACGACGAAAAAGGCACCAAAAGACGAAAAGTGACGGAAGATAGCAGAATCAGATTTGGCGCTAGTCCTGGCCTGGCGATAAGCGTGGGAATTAACATGTGCCAATGCCAATGCGCCAATGCCAATCGATCGCAGGCGGCGCGGCGGCGCACAATGTAAAGTACAGGCGCTGAGGCGGTTCTAGGCCCGAACCCCCACTACACCGCACAGAGAGAGGGAGTGGCAATACGTCGTACTCTCCCTCGACTCCGTCGAGTCCGTTTTACAGCGAGCAAGACTGAAGAGACAGCCTGACAGCGACGCCCGCCGAGCCGCCACACCATTAAGTCCACGGCCGGCTGTCGGGCAGGGCTGTCGACCTGTTAGACGGGACCTACGGACACGTTTTGGAGCCGGCCGAGTCTTTTTGTCGTCCATTACGTCGACGCTGCAGTAGGCTGTTCGGGCGGCGTCAGAAAGTCGGGAAAGTGTGCTAGGGCCGACGAACCAGAGCACAACAACGGCCAAAAACAACGGACCGCTTCCGCTGATCATTCAACAAAGGCAGAACCGAGCCCAATGTGAGCTGTAAAGTAGGAAAATAAAATCAGAAAAAACCAAGAAAAAACAGGCAGCAAGGGAGGGCGGGTGTAATCGAGATTGAACAAAATAAAAAACTCAAAAAGAAGGCCGGCAGGTTGTCGGTGACAGGTTGTCGGCGGCCCGGTCGGCCACGTCGTCGACCACAGCGTCACTGATGATTAATAAAAAGAGTGCGTGGGAATGCGTGGGGTGCGTGTGGTCGATGCCGTTCAATTCACTTGAATTGATTGGAGATACAGCGATTCTCCAATTGGAGAGTTGGAGATGCATTCCACCGCATTTACATGGGAGAGTGGGATGTAAGTGGGATGAGAGTGTCTAGACTTTCTCTGTATGCAGTCTACGTGAGATGTATGCAGGCCGTGATCCAGCCATGATCCATTGACCAATAACACCCAGGGAAAAAGTAAACGTATCGCCGCGTAAAAGGTGAGAATGGTCAGGTGAACAGAAGAAGCCTCATCAATATGCAAACACAAATGCAAACAAAGAACACAGCAGTGGCGACGACAAGGCTCGGTGAGCGATTTGGGCGATTGAGCACATGACCGCTTTTCGTTGGTGTAAGTCGCCGCCCTGTGTTTGACCGCCTTGTGTCTGTCTGCACCTGTCATACGACGTACAGTGAAGCCATTCAGGTGAAAAGAGTGGGGCTCTGAATTGTCATCACTTTCACCGTGGGGTTGACAGTTGCTTACATTGCATTTGTGTTCATTTTCGTTCTATTTTATGGATGAATTGCTTTTTGTTCAATTTGTATTTCGTGGTTTAATTAATTTTAATCTATTTTTCACATTTTTTACTTGAATCTATTTTGTTATTCATTTTTTTCTAAAAAAAACAACAGGTTCAAAAAGAACACAACATTTCCCGCTTAAAAGTTGAATAACCACAATCGAAAATAAGAAACATTGTCCAAAAGTCGCATTTACGTCATAATGAGAAGATACAAACTTTAAAGCCTCATCGTTTACAGTCCTTTCCCCCGTTTTCATAAAAATGAATTTATGTACTCTTCATGGGCTTCACTAATCGCATGAATTTAACGGCAAGCACGGAAATTACGTCTGTTGACAAGCTTTTTAGTCACCGGCAGTGTCGACCGTTACCCAGAGTTGAGAGTAAGTGGTTGTTAAGACAAGGAAGAAAACCAGGAACAACAACCATAAGTTCAAGTAAATGGAAGCGAGGATAAGATGAGAGAATTGTGTCAAGTGAGGGTCGACAATTGCGCGGGATGATTCCCCAAATGGACGATCGTAACCGGGCAATGTGTGAGGCTGGTTCTGTGCTGTCGTGGCAGCCATAAAAACAATTACGTGAAGTGCACATCCCGCGACGCCTCTTCGTGGAGGTGGCGACACAGAAACGTAAGTTTAGGTAAAGTTAGGTAAACATGGGGAAACATACGTAAACATTACCAAAATATGCATAGAAAAGACGCATACGGATAACAACGAAAAGACAAGATGACTTTCATGCCGCGGCGCCCCCAATGGGACGTTCAACACAGAGACAAGAATAGAAGTGATACTTTCTGACCGAACTGCACGACTTTTACGGAAGCGACATCGGCTGTATGCGTATGCTTCTATTGAATTAAATACTCCTCTTCACGGGTTACTCATCTTGGACATGGCCGTGTGATGTCACGTTGCCGATTGCGCCCTCTTGCCAACACCTTCTAGTCGTGTTCTACGCGGCTTCTACGTGTCTTGGCTGTTTTGTTGACCGTGGTTGTGTTGTCTCTTACTGATCCTTGGTTGAGCGTGTCATGGGCCGCGACGGTACAACTAATATTGCAACGCCATATGGCCTGAAATATCTCTATTGGTCGAATGACTGTCGTCTCTCCTTTCTCCCCTTTCCCATTTCCAGTTTCCCGACTTTTTGTCACTTCTTATTCTCCGTCTTGGGTTCACATCTGCCGCATTGTGTCCACGGCATGAGCAATTTCGGGCATGCCAAGAAACACTCCCGTGGACATTACTTGTACAGTATTTCGTTGGTAACAATCAATCAATTAACAGACATCTATGTCGTACTCATATCTCATTATTCTTTAGCACACCCTTAATGGAGGCCATACTTGGCCTTGATGACGGCGGCAATCTTCTCGCCGGTGCCGTACATGGTGGCCGACGGCGCGCCGGCGACGGGGAAGGGCCAGTAAGAAATGTCGATAACTCTGAGTCCGGTGACGCCGTAGACGCACATGTTGGTGTCGACGACGCCGCCGAGCGATTTCGGCAGCATGGCGGCGGTGCAGCACTCGTGGCCGTTGGTTGGGCTCAAGACCGAAAGGATGGCGGCCTGGATGTCGGCGTCGGACGTCACCGAAGCGCCAAACGGAGCGGCCTCGACCGGCCCCAACTCTGCCATGGACGGCGCGCCCATGACCTCGCGGTTCTTTTTGAGGAGGGCGGTGTAGATCTCAATGTCGGTGGGGTCGGTGGCGGTGCGGTAGTCGATGAGGGGGTTGTCGAGCACGTTGGTCGAGTTGATGTTGACGGTGCCTCTGGAAAACGGCTTGAAGGTGTACATGGTGTTGGTGTCGTACGTGTTCCAGTGCAAACCCCCAACAGCAGCCTCGTTGGCGAGCTGGTCGAGGAGGACGGCGCGCTGGGCGGCGTAGCCGGCGGCGACGGTCGGGTCTGTGCCGGCGGGCAGCGAAGCCGAGGCGTCACGGGCGGCGGCGGCGTCAATGATGGACTGGAAGTCGGGGGTAATGTCCTTGAGCGCCAGGGCGGCAAAGTTGGAGCTCAGGGTGCGGACCAGAGTGTAGGGTCCCGTCTTTGTGGACTCGTACAAGTCATACTGCTCGGCGTCGTAGGTGGCGTTGTTGAGCAGGGAGCCCCAGTTCGGGGAGACATTGTCGGTGACTGCAGGAGTTAGCGAGTGATCAAGCGAGTGATCAAGCGAGTGAGCGAAGCGAGCGAGGAACAAAAAGAAAAAGAAAAAGAAAAAAAGAAAGATCTGCCTGCTACGCCGGGGGTACGTACAATCATATGTCATGGGAATGGTCGGCTGGTCCTGGAAGTTCTGGCCGACACCGGGCAGGTTGGAGACAACGCTGATGCCGAACTGGGACAAGAGGGCCTGCGGGCCAATGCCCGACAGCTGCAGCAGCTGCGGCGTGTGCAGACCGCCGGCGGCCACCAAGACCTCCTTCTTGGCGGTCACTGTCGTCGGCGCCGTGCTGGACCCGTCGGTGGCGACGTACTGCACGCCGGTGGCCTTTTTGGCCGAGTTAAACAGGATTTTCGAGACGGACGTGCCCGGCAGCAGGTGGTAGTTGGAGCGCGTCTTGACCCGATCATAATGGTTGACGCGGGCGTCAGAGCGGGTGCGCGTGGCGGCGTCTTCGGCGAGCGGGAGCCAGAAGACGCCTCTCACAGAGCCGTCATTGGGGTCGGTGTCCGGGGCAATGCCGGCGTGCACGGCCGCCTCGTACCAGTTCCCGCTGCCGGGGAAAAAGTAGTTGGGGTAGGTCGCCTGCACAGGGCCCGTGTGGCCGTGCACGGCGGCGTTCCAAGAAATGTTGCCCGCCGCTGCGAACTCGGCAGCGGGGAACGTAAAGTTCTCGCTCTTTTCAAAGTAGGGCAAAAGGTGATCCCAGTCCCAGCCCGTGTTGCCGAGCGTCTTCCACCCGGCATAGTCCTCCTTGTCGCCGCGGATGAAAATCATGGCATTGACCGTGCTGCCGCCGCCGACCACGCGGGCCGTCACGGCAAAATAGACGCCATTGTTCAGGCCCTCCTGGGGGACCGTGAACAGGTTCGGCCACAGGTAGGCGCCCGGGTTGTACGCGCCGGGCACCAGCACGGCATCCTCGCCCTGGTCCAGGGGGCCGGCCTCGACCACGAGCACTGAGACAGACGGGTCTTCCGTCAGGCGGTCGGCCACGGTCAGACCGGCAATGCCGCCGCCGGCAATGACAAAGTCGTACTTGTTGGCCGAGGCGGTGGTGCGGTCGACAATCGTGGCATGCTTGGGCACGACGCGGCCAAACGAGGGGACCACAAATGTGAGGAGGGCAACGAGGGTCGTGACCCTCGTGATTTTGGACAAGACGACCATGATGGGAGGTGGGGAGGGTGGTGATGCTTGAAAGAAGGAGGAAGAGAAAGAGGAAGAGAGGATGAGAAGATCGTCGATCAACAGACCTCGAGGAAATCTTAACAAGGATGTTAAGAATTGGAGAAGAGGATCAAGGGTAAGGGAAGGGGTTCAAGAGTTAATAAAGGCTGCGGGAAAACGGGATTCAAAAACGGCAAGGGAGAGGGACAAGGCGGCTTGAGAGTGCTGATCTCTGCGGAAGGCCGTGCAGTCGTGGAAGGATAAACCACGGACAAGGGACGGGACGCATTCATATTTATGTTGAGACGTCCCTGAGTCGATATCGGCGTCGTTGACTTACACGCATTTTCTGTCATTCTCTTGTCATCCTTTTTTTTCTCTCCACACCTCCCCTCATCCACTCCCCTCATCATCCTTTGGGTAATTGCCCCGACCGAATGGACGGATTCGTGCGTGGTCGTGGTCGATGTCGTACTGGGCTCTTTGCAGCTTGACGTCGTGGTCTGCGTGGGGAACAATGGATGCGACGGCATGTCGACTCGACTGTCGACTGTTGGGAGAGATGCCGTAAAGCAGTGGTGCACAGTAGACAAGGCGACCAACAGAACCAACAGACACTGAGCCGGCACAGCACAACCACACCATCTCCCACACCGGACCATTCTTTTCTTTTCTTTTTCCCACCACCACCTCTCTACCCGTCCCGTCTCCCGCCAGCCGCGGCCGTTTGTATTTTATTTTTACATTTTTACACTTGATAGAGGTGGTGTGCTTCTAGTCTAGCATGCATTGTTGCCTGCATTGCTTTCCTCTATCTCCATCTCCGTTTATGTCTGAGTGTTGATTTTATTTCTCCGATATTTGTTTTTCGCCTGTTTGTTGTCCAGTCCTTTCCTTCTCGTCAATTGCCAGTCGTCTCCCCACGATTCCACCTTTCTCACTTCGTCTCCCCATTGCCCCATCTCCCCATCTCGCCTCTCTCACCTCCCATCACTTCCCGCTGCCCACTTTCTCCTTACCCGTTGACTACTGTGGATGACCACATTTTGTCAGCGTGGTCAGCGTGGTAATCACTCAATCTCAAGGCTCTCCCCTCTTTCCTCTTTGCCTTATGCCCCTTTCTTTTGAGTTGAAAGTCGACATTTGACAATCCACTTCCCAATCTTTCCGGAGCCCTTGTCGTTCTCCATCGAAACCCATTGCCATGCTTTCCTCCCTGCTCGTCTCCATCTTCAACACACCTGGGCTCACCTTTGTCCCTTGTCGACTCCTCTCGTCTCCTCACTTGACCTGCCTTCCCCTCTTCTCCTTCACCCTTTCATCTTCTTTTTCTGCTTCCTTTTGTCGCCGCACCCGCAGCAAATAAAATGCAATGCGATGCACTCTTCAATGCACGCAAAAATGTCGTATTCCAATAATCCCTGCTGTCGTTCCAGACTTTATGTTTTCTGGGACGGGTGGATTCATGCTGTGCTCGCCGTCCTCTTCTGTCCTTGTCGTCTTTTTTTCTTTTATCCTCTTCCCTCCCCTCTCCCAGCCTCACTCAGGGTTACATCAACCAGCATGTGCCCCTGGTCAATGGCAGCCAAGCGTCGCCCATGCTTTTCTGCCCAGCCAGCCTGCCTCCTGCCTGCCTTTTCTCCCATCCCATTTCGTCCATTGTCCGTCCCCTCACGCAGCACGACATTTGTCAATCGACAGCCGTCCATCCTGTGAGCCTGCCTTCTCTGGACCTCGTCTCTTGTGCTTCTCCACCGCCCCCCACGACCGTGCCCATCCTTTCTCTTTTTGTGTCTTTCTCCTCTTCTTCTTTTCTTCTCTCCTCCTTCTTTTTTCTTCTTTTCCTCTTCTATTCTTCCACCAGTGTTCCATTCGTATTCCATCGCTTCCATCGCTTCTATTCCTCTTCTTGGCCATTCCCTTTGACGTGTCCCACACCAGTGGCCTACATGAAGTCCACCACATGTCCACTTACATACATACTACAGACAGCCTGCATCAACCTGCAGATAGGCTACCCGTCTTTGGAGCTCTCACCACCTTTGACTTCTTCTTGTTGACGATTTTTTTAGCTTCTTTTCTCTTGCCTCCTCTTCTCCTCAAAGATTACCTTGTTGTCTCCTCTCTGTTTCCTCTTTGAGAAGCGCTTTGACGGTGTCTGTACGACATGCACCTGCCAATATTCATAGCCTGCATGTTCAGCAGGCATTCCCACTCACTTTCGTTCTTTACTTCCCCCTTCCAAGTAAGCTTCCATCCTTTGTATGCCCGCCCTTCTCCCAGCCTTCTTTTATTCTCCCCCTCTTCTCTTCTCCTTCTTTTGTTCCTTTCTTCTTCCATTCTGCCTCCTCCTCCTCGCTTACTCCCTGCCTTCCCGAATGCAACGTCAATCATGTCAATCATGACTGAACATCACTCTCAAAGACCCTGTCGGTCACGGCCAGCACTTCCGTCGACACACAGACAGTAAGTAAACACACGGTCTCTCACTCGACCCTCAAAATGACAAGGCTTTCTCTCTCGTTCAGACCTTTTTCTTCCTTCAACAACCGTGCCCATGCCCTCTTCTCACTGGTCGCCTGCTTCGTAAGCTGTTGATAAGTGTGTGTAAGTCTGTGTTCAGACACTGTCAGTCTTTCTAATGCTGCCACCAATCATTACGTGCTCCGTCTGTAGTCATCATGTTTATTTGTCATTGTCATTGTAATTCATTCTTTATTTGTTCATTCTATGTACAGTTTTGTTGTCCTGGTGAGGATATCCTCGCTTCGCTCGGTAAGATACAGAGAGACACTGAGAGGATGCTGGCTCGCTGCGCTCGCAAAGACACAGAGAGAATGGTCTGTCGTCTTCGTCGACAACTCGCTATCGCTCGTCTCGTCTCGTCGATGCTCGCTTCGCTCGCCGTCTAGATGCGTCCCCGCTCCAAAAACTTGTTCGGGATATCGACATACTTGCAGCGAATGTACTCGCACAGGTTCTTGCCCAGCGAGTCAAAGCTGGACGTCGAGTTAAATCCACGGTCCAGGTGGTCCTTCAACAAAAAGTGCACAGCCTTAATGTTGGGGAACTCGCAGCGGTCAATCTGGCGGCCAACGTCATCCTTGCCAAGAAGCTCGCGCAGTTTCTGGGTCGACAAGACAGTGCGCAGCCACTCCCACTCGTCGTCGCGGCGGACAAACAGGCCCAAATTGCAGTTGGACGACTTGTCGCCGGAGCGGCCGAGGGCCACGTAGCCGAGAGGAGCACGCGTGGTGGGGCCGAACTGGGAGAGGTCGGCGGGGTTGGCGGTGTCGTAGCTGGGCTGCTCGCGCGGGTACTCTTGGGTGACGGTGGGCGCGGGGATGTCCTTGATGGTGCCGTCGGGCAGGTGGGCGGTCTCGTGGACAAACGTCTGGGGCATCAGCGAGACCCAGTACTCGAAAAAGGGGCGGCCAATGGCGGTGCGCATGTCGGGGGCCATGGTGCCGCCGGGGTAGCTCTGCAGCAGGTTCTCGATACAGAAGCGGGCGAAGGAGCCGCGGTCCGAGTCGACAAACGACGAGCCGGCCAGCAGATGGGGGTCGCGGGTCTGGGCGAAGATGCGCAGGTCGACCGTCGCGGCCTCTTGGGAGTCGGGGTTCTCGGGGACGCCGCCGGCAATCATAAACTTGAGGCACGAGAACTTGTCGAGGTACTCGCCCATGCGGGCCTTTGTCTGGCGCTCGATCATGGCGGCCTTTTCGGGGATGTCGAGGCCGGTGAGGTAAAAGTGGAACTCGGCCTGCGTGCCGCCCTTTGCCGTGATGCCAACTGTAAGGGGAGGAGTTAGTAGATGAATATGTAGGGGCGGGGTATTATTTTGAATACTGGGGGTGCTTACCCTTCGTGGTCGGCGGCGGCGGAAGACCCTTGACGCCCGAGACGTGGACCTCGTTCTTGCCGACCTGGACCAGGCGGACATCCTCGATCGACGCAGTCACGTCCGAGTTGTAGTACAGCGGGCCCTGGATCTCGTAGAGCAGCTGCGAGGCGACGGTCTCAATATTGACCAGGCCGTCGCGGTCCTTTTCCATGCTGATGACGGCCTCGCCCTTGTGGTCGACGGCGGCAATGGGGTAGCCCATGTCGAGGTCGTTCACCCCCAAATCCTTGAAGCCAGAGTAGTAGCCACCGGTGGCATAGGTCGAGCACTCGATAATGTGGCCGACCATCAGGGCACCGGCGAGCTCGCTAATGTTCTCGCGCGTCCAGCCGTGCCACCACATGGCAGCACCGACGGTCACGGACGCATCGGCGACACGGCCGCACAGCACAATGTCCGCGCCGCCCTCGAAGCAGGCGGCAATGCCTGTGCCGCCCAGGTAGCACTGCGCGCAGATGGGGTCGAAGCCCCATTCCGAAATGGGCTTGTTGGCCGGCAGGTTGAGGAACGGCTCGCCCTTCTTGTAGAGGTCGAGCACCGCATCGGTCACGTCGTCGCCGTCGACGACGCCCACCTTCAAGTCGACGCCGTGCTTCTTGATCAGCGCCTTGACGGCCTCGGCGAGGCCGTGCACATCACTGGCACCCGCGTTGACGGCAATCTTGGTGCCCTTCTTGGCGAGCCACGGAATGGCGGGGTCGATCTCTTCGAGGAAGTAAGGTTCATAACCTTTGGCCACTTCCGTGGAACCCGACGTCATGGCCTTTTGGGCGAGGCGGTCGCGCTTGTCCGAGCCGCGCAGCGTCATGTTGCACTCGGACATCCAGTCACCCGTAATGACATCAACGTCCTCAAACTTGGCCATGTCGTGGATGGCGCGCTTGCGGTCGTAGACGCCGCCCGAGCAGCCCGCGATGCGGATCGGCCGCTTGGGCGAGCTGGCGCCGTTGGCGGCATTGACCTCACCGGCGGAGCCCATTGTGTGTGTGTGTGTAGGGGTATGTGAGAGAAAGGTAAAAGGAGGGAGGAGGTCGAGAGTCGAGGATGGGGATAGATGAAGAATGAAAACAAAGAACGGGGAGAACAAAAGAGACAACAAAAGAGGAAACAGATGAGGGACGACGATACTTATAATAATGGATGGATATCAGGGGCCGGTTCTTTTCATTTTTATTTCCTTTTCATCAATCAGTCTCCCGCTTCCAGAGTCATTAGTTCACTTCTGAATCAACATTCTGGGGACAGGACACTGAACATCCCCTCTCTCCAAACGAGCACATCCCACGCTACGCGCCTTCTCCTCATTTTTTTTGTGAGAAACCAAGCCGCGTTTCCGACTCTATGATTTGCCTTTTGGAGTTGGGGGTCGTTTTGACGTCCTTTTGGGTGTGCCTGTTGGTTGCGGTCGTTACCCTCCTCTCGTTCCTCCTCCCTCTTGGGACTGCCTCTCACACCAGTGATGCACTAACAAGACTCGGCTTCCCCGCGCTAATGATTCACTTAGCGCATTACAGTGACAGACACCATCACCACCAACCACTCTCCATCACTTCTCTCACACACACTTGCCCGCACTCTCACGTCCCGAGACCACTGTCGGGCATCGATGACCGGCGGGGGCCAGTAATGAGACCAATAATAAATCATATCGATAAGGTTGCTCACGGAAACATTTTAATGGAATGCTCATGTTATCGTCTATTCTAGTTCCTATCGATACGCACAGCCCCAACACTGACTCGCTTTTGTGAGCGACGTCTTTTGTAAGATACTACTCCATATCTATTCCATATCTACTCCGTATCTACTTATATATCCACTCCATATATACACATCTACTTGCTACGCCTACAAGGACGACTTGGTCCCCCTCTTGTACAAGAAGCCGTGCTTGAGCTCCAGCACTGCCGACGACTCCACGTGGGCGCCGGCGCCAAGAACGGCCGCCGGGCCGGCATACTGAGTCGGAGACGCATACGCCTCGGCCGTGACCACCACGTCGCTGCCCTTTTCCTTGTCCGTGTAGACGCCAAAGAGGAGGGCGCCGCGGGACTTGGCGGCCGTGGAGGCCCCGGAGAACTGCTCGACAACATCCTTCTTGGGGATGCGGTAGGTGTTGACGACAATGTAGGCGTCAGGCGTGTCGTTCAAGGCCGGCGACACGTACTCCAGGTCCGTGTGCGCGGTAAACCGCACGACGGGCGTGCCGTTGACGTGGCCGGCGGTGCCCAGCCACGCCACAAACTTCTTGACGTTGTCGGTGGCGACGTGGCTATCGAAAGCCGCCTGGTCGTCGTACTCCTCGATCATGTAGAGGGCAACATCAGACGGGTTTCTCGCAGTCAAGGCGGCATACTTGGAGACGCCCGGCTCGCCGGTGTTGGCGTAGGCCGTGACGGGCGCGACGACCTTCAAGAGCTCGTCGCGCTTGGCGGCCGAGTGCAGCGGCAGGCGCGCAAAGACAAACTGGCGGGACATTCTGGGGAGGGTGGACGATTGGTCGGATTGGGTAGAATCTATGCGGGCAGTTCCGTCAGTACCGTGTAAGTGGTCCCTGTAACCCGTACGATGTTCTCCAACTGGGTGTTGGGCACCACCTGACACCACTAACAGCGCAAAGGAGGACTTACACGAAAGAAATGCTATCTGATAGCTGATCAATTGGAGAGACAGTCAGAAGAGTCGTAGGGCGAATTGAAGGAGAGTCAGAGACAAGAGAAAGAAAGCGCTGTCCAGCACATTTTACTACACTTTCTTGGACTTTGCCCACCTAATTACCTCGGATTTTCTCCCTTTCTGTCGGGCCAGTCCACTGATTCAGTGGCACTGCCAAAGTTTGCGGGGTCTGGGGAAGCTTTTCCAGGCTGCGGGGTATCGTGTCGACACTGACAGAAGAATGGCTGTAGCGACGACAGCGACTGACAGTGACGGCTACTGATTCACTAGCGTCGTTGACAACCCCAACGACAAACTGGTCTCAGGACCACTTTTTGGCGCCAAGCATTCAGGAACATGAACTTCCTAGACCCGGACTTATGAACCGGCAGCAGTGTTGATGTTGGAGACTGTGATGGGGAGATGGAGATGGAGGTTCAGTCGTCATTTCTTCTTCACTTGTCAGTGTCGAGTCTCCTCTCTGACAGGCTGACTACCCCTTTTGGAAAGAACATCGTCGACGGTGTCCGGCCATCCGTCGCTCCGATAAATGGGCTACTCACTGAACAGGGATCCAGACCATTCGGCATTCACGACTGCATCCCAGTCTCGTCTCCTCTCACCCGTTTCACATCATGCCCCAGTTTACTGATTCACTCGAGGACTTTCTGTAATCCATAAGGTCCATAAGGTCCATAAAGGTCCATTAAGATCCATCTACCGACATCGACAAGGCAGGCACCGCATCTTGCACATCTCCTTTGCCTGGCTTTGTCTCATGTCATGTCGCCGGTCTCGCTGTATCCACTGAGGTCTGTAGGCTTTTGTTTTGTTTTATGTCTGCTCTTATCGATACAGCACGTCGCCGGCCAAGCCGGACAGCTGTCATTATCGATAATATTTCCGCCGTCGACGGCCTCCGTGCTGTCCTTATTGTCCCTCCTTCTCCCTCCCCGGGTCGCCTTTCCCCGAACCCCGCACCGGGGCTGTCCGGGAGCGGGGACAGCCACTGGGCTTGCACTACTGTGTACACACAGAATTTACACCAAAATGTACCTGAACACAAGTCTCTACACACCACTCATACCTCTGACTCGCTGGCGCCAGGCATTATTCATTTTCACGCTTCCTGCCTTTCCGCTTTCCGTCCCGGCAGGCCGGTAAGGGAAAGAAATCTCCAAGAAATACCAACTAACACGTCAAATATGAGGGGAACGGAGGGACATGGAAGATGCGAGCCGCACGGGAGGCGGAACTCCATTGCCGTGGGCGTAGACAATGTAAAGGAAAAGCGTATCGCGGGGACGACGACAACGTAGATATATGAGCCTCTCTCCCTTTGATAGAATGTAGAAACATCACCAACCCACACCAACATCAACTACGACACACAGCACACAATGACCTCCCTCGAAGGAAAAGTGATTGCCTTGACGGGTGCCGCCTCTGGCATGGGCGAGGCCACGGCGCACTTGCTCGCTGCCCGCGGTGCCAAAGTCAGCATGGCCGACGTCCAGGCGGATCTGTTGGCGAAAGTGCGGGACGCTATTCTGGCTGAGACGCCGGGCGCGCAGGTCATGGTCGCCACCGTCGACGTGCGCAACTGGGAGCAGGTCGACAAGTGGATTACGGATACAGTACAAAAATTTGGCAAGCTCGACGGCGCCGCCAACCTGGCCGGCGTCATTCCGCGCAACTCGTCGCTGCACACGATCGCCGACCAGGACTTTGCCGACTGGGACTTTGTCATGGACGTCAACACGCGCGGCATGATGCACTGTCTGAAGGCGCAGACCAGGGTGATTGAAGACAACGGATCGATTGTCAACGCCTCTTCGATTGCCGGCATGACGGGCCGCGCCAAAAACGCCGTCTACGCCGCCTCCAAGCACGCCGTCACCGGCCTGACCCGCAGCGTCGCCAAGGAGTTTGGAACGCGCGGCATCCGCGTCAACGCCTTCAACCCGGGCTGGATCGACACGCCCATGTCGCGCAACGCGGCCAAGATCAGCACCGACAACGACCCGAGCGAGGCCTTCGTGTCGGCCCTCAGAAGAGCGGGCAAGCCCGAGGAGGTGGCCAAGCTGGTGGCGTTTCTGCTCAGCGACGAGTCGTCGTACATTTCGGGCGCCAACATTCCCATTGACGGCGGGTGGAACTGTTAAAGGAGAAGGGAAGAAAAATAAATCCATCTGTACATAGCAATAAACAATTTGAAGCCAGTATGCGTTCACAACCGGGAAGCGGGAACGATCGCCTGTAATTACTGTGTAAGTGGTGAGAGTGGGTCCGTCTGCATCCAGGATGGCGGAGCAAGCCGCTCCGAGTAAACAGCAGTAAATAACAGTCTGGTACGACGTATAAGTGAGAGTATTGCTCGCAATGATTGTTAAAATTCAAGTCAACGTCAAATTATCGTCGTCTTGTTTCTTCTTATTTTTATTTGATTTTCTACATCCCTCCTCGCCATGTTTTCCTCGTTGTCGTGGTCGGGCATCTTTACCCTTCCCGTCTGCCTGGCCGCCTCCATCCAGAAAATCAATGTCACCCTCGACAACAACCCGTCCAACGTGGGCTTCTACCTCTATGTCCCCGACTCTCTCCAACCAAAACCGCCCATCCTGGTCAACCCGCACTGGTGCCACGGCAGCGCCCTCGATGCGTTCAAAGGAACACAGTATGCCCGCCTGGCCGACACCCACGGGTTCGTGGTGATCTACCCAGACTCGCCCAATACGGGCGACCACTGCTGGGATGTGTCGTCACCGCAGACCCTGAAGCATAATGGCGGCGGCGACTCCCTGGGCATTGTCAGTATGGTCAACTACACGCTCCAAAAGTATGGGGGCGACCCCTCCCGGGTGTTTGTGACGGGCGTCTCCTCCGGCGCAATGATGACCACGACTCTTGTCGCAACCTATCCCGACGTCTTTGCCGCCGGGTCGGCGTACTCTGGCGTGCCCTTTGGGTGTTTTGCCGCGCCGCCCACGGTCAACAGCACCGCCGCCGTCGACTACTGGAACGACGACTGTGCCTCGGGTCGGGTCAAAAAGACAGCAGACGAGTGGGCAGCGCTGGTGGACAACGCCTATCCTGGCTACTCGTCCGCCCGCAAATGGCGCCCCAAGATGCAAATCTTCCACGGCACGGCCGACGAGGTCTTGAACTATACCTGCTTTACCGAAGAGGTCAAGCAGTGGGTGGCCGTCTTTGGGTACGAGCAGACGGCGACCAGTGTCACAAAAGACACGCCCGTCGCGGGCTGGACACGATCTGTCTACGGCGATGGCCGCTTCGAGGCATACAGTGCTCAGGGTGTGCCGCACAACATCCAGCAGCAGGAGGCACTCACGATTGCATGGTTTGACCTGGCCTGCAGGGGCGATGCATGCTTCAAATGGGGACAGTAGAAGACAATGTTTATTATGCATAAATAAAATACGCTACACAATGACAAAGAAAGAAAAGATGAAGAAATGAAAATCAAGGCGCACACTTCGCACACGCACTTCGCTCGCTTCGCTCGCTCGTCCGTCACGCCGTCTCCACCGGCGTCGCCAGCCACGTCACCGCTCCGTTGCACCACTGCACCCACTGGCCCGGCCGACCTGGTGCCGGCTGGCCCAGCTGCATCAGGTCGCCCGGCGGACGGTGCATCCAGCAGGCCGTGGCGCCCATTCCAGGAGCGTGGTTGCAGGGAACAAGGGTGTACTTCGTGGTGTACGGAAGCTGGAGTTGATACTGCTGTGGTTGAACCAAGACAGTCCCAGCCTGGGCGTACCGGTTCATGGTGATGAGCGGCTGCTGGGCGGGATAGACGACGGTCGGCGTAACTTCTTGGACGGGCACGACGACCGTCTGGGTCTGGGTGCCGCCGTAGCCATAGTACGGCTGGACCTGGAGTTGAAGAGGGAAACCGCTCATTATCTGTGGGGTAAAGTAGTAAAGAGTGATCATGGGTTGCCTAGAAGTGTGTTCTTTATGGTGGACTGTCGGTTTTTCAATGTTTTTTCTCCTGGATTGGAAACTCAAATTATCAAAATGGACATCGCTGAACATCCTTGGGCGCTCAACTCTTTTATACTTGGAACAGATTGGACATGTCACGATGCACCTTGCTCACTGCTGGGGCGGTGCATCCTGTTGCCTTCACTGGACCCTTCACGATCCGATCAAAGCATCGTAAATGTATTAAATTCAAATCTAGTGACGCCACTCCTTGAAAGATAGGAGAAAAGAAAAGAAAACAGAGCGAAATGCAAACCACCAGCTTTTTATTATCCTTCTTCCACACGCACCCTTATACAGAGATCGTCTTGAAAATGCTAAACTCGTCGCCCGTGGCCACAAGTGCGCCCGGGATCTGCGGGTGCCAGTGCACTTCCTTGACGTTGGAGTGGTAGTGCACAAAGAGCAGCTGCGGCGGCACGTCCTGCACGCCCGCCGTGTCGCGGCTCTCCTCGTCGTCGAGCTCGACCGCCAGGTCCCAGAGCGTGACCGTGTTGTCGCCGGCCGCGACGGCCACGATGCTGTCGTCGGTCGGGTGCCACTGCACCGACGTGATCTGCTCCTTGTGGTAGTTGAACGCGGCCACAGGTGTGGGCTTTTGCACAGCAGCACCCGCCTGCGTCGGCTTCCACTGCCGCAGGTCCCAGACGCCCCAGACGCCGTCGTCGGCGCCGGATGCCAAGAGATGGGATGTCTGCCGGGACCACGACATGACATTGACGTCGGTCTCACTGACCTTGACGGTGATGGCGGCCTGCCGGCTCTTGCTGCGGACGTCCCAGACGCGGATCGTGCCGTCGGACGACGCCGACGCAAACACAGAAGCTTCCGACGGGCTCCACTGGATCTCCTCGACACTGCCCGTGTGCCCCGTAAACGCGCGAGTGTCCGTCACAAAGCCGCCGCCGTCGGTGCGCGTCGTCACAAACATGCGGCCGTCGTTGTCGCCCGTCAGCAGCTTGCCGGCCGGGTGCAGCGGTGACCAGTCGAGCGCGTAGCCCTCGGCCTTGTGCGCGCGGATCGTCGAGACGGGCTTGTTCTGCTGGGCCGAGATGACGGTACCGGGGGTGTCGAAGGCCGCGAGGTGGGGGGTGATGTCGTGGATCAAGACCTGCGAGGACTCGGTCATGGTGGCGGTCAGGGTCGTCGGAGGCCGCGTCGGATCGGTCGACGGAACTTGGTGGGCTCTAATACGATTGGTCGTCGAGGAAAGGGGGAGGCTGCGAGACTCCAAGATGGGGTCGCTCTCCACGCCCTCGTTGTCATCATCATCTTCATCATCGTCCGAATCAGAGTCCTGGCCGTCCTTTTGCATCCGCCCCAGGCTGCTAAACTTGAGCACCATCAGCTGGTTCTCGCTCGCCTTGCCCGACTGCGCCTGCGTGCCCGCCACCGTGTACATCGTCGCCGGGTACGAGCTGCGCGAATCGCCCAGCTGGTCCCGCACAAAGTCGAAGCTCAGACACGGCCACGGCGTGCTCAGGCTGTGCAGCATGTCGTATGCGCTCGGATCGGGTGCCAGCACCTGCCCGGGCTCCAGCTTTGTGCGGCCAACAATAAACGTGCCGGGGCCGCCAGGGGCGCCGTCAACATCCATCGCGCCAGCGTTGGCCTTCTCCTCCGCTTCTCTCTCCGCATCCGGCCGGCCGTCGACACCCGCCTCGATAATCTCGTCGTCGTACTCGTCCTCGAACTCGTCTTCAAACTCGCCCATTTCCGCGTCCGCCGTCGGGTCAATGTCCATCGGCCGGTCGCCGCCCTTGAGGGCCACGCCGCCTTCTTCCTCGTCGGCCGTGCGCTTGGACATTGTGTGTGGGAGGTGTTGTTCAGGAAGGTTGTCGAGATTTTGGGCAAAAGTCGTGGTTGAAGGTGCAAGGTTGAAAGTACAGACACCTAGGCCCACTGAAGGCACTGAAGACGATGCCCACTGGCGCCCGCCAATCCCACTAACACCCCACCATCATCGCCTACAAAAAAAAAAAGTTTTTCTTATCGATAAGCCTTTATCGCGATATGGCCGCCAGAAAGCAATATTATGTAATCGTGTTTACTTTCCTCCTGATGGTCTTTCCTGTTCGGCTTTCCTACAGACAGAAAAACAACAAAATAAAATAATAATGGTATTCAACAGTGGTTCTCCTCGGTGCGACACATTGACACAGCGTTACCATCTTTACAGCCAATCGCATAAGCAAGTGCATGCGCGGAAGATGCATGCCGAACCCATTTATCCGCTCGGTTGAACAAGTTGTGTCCATCATGTGCAACAGTTCACAGAAAGGTGGTCGAGTGACGGCCTTGACGTTGAAATCTCAGCTTTCATTCTCCTACAACATCCTATAACCACACATCATGACACTGACTGGCGTCGTCGGACCTGCGCGAGGTTTGTCAAGTGCAGCCTCGTCGCGTCTCCGTCTCGTCTTCATCTACGGTGTCGTAGTTGTCGTCGCACTCTTTGTTATTGTCACATTTGGCAGGTTTGACAGTCTGCCTCGTCTACCCGCCATTCCAAAACTACACACTTCCGAGTCTACCGACCTCTCCCTACCGGACGCGCCGTATGTCAGTTGGCCAATCGCTCAAGTCTGCCGCAACATGCGTTGGCAGCCCGGCCTCGTCTTTGCCTGCAACAACAATAGCGGCGGTATTGGTAATATCCGCAATTTTGTTTTGACGTGTCTGCGGTATGCGATTGCTGCCGGAGCGACCGGGCTCGTCTTGCCAGAGATTGAGACGCGCTCGGAAACGAACCTGACGCATTTATTCGGCGGACGGCAGTCGTTCGACTACTTTTTCGACACCCATCACTTCAAGACGAGTCTCCAAGGAGCATGTCCATCCATTACTGTCCTTGACAGCATTGAGGCCATCCCATTCCTGGGAGACAGGCGGACAGAACCGCTAGTACCAAAGTCTTTTGGCGAGCGGGGCGGATGTGACTATCGCGATCTCAACAGACACACGGACATGTTCCACACGAGATTCCACGAGATGATCCAACAAAAAGCAATAGACTTTCATCTCCCGCCACTCTCTGCAGAACATCCTCGCCTGTTCCAGCCGGTCTGGGGCGTGCAGTGGGAATGGCCAGTAGCAAAAGACGGGCAAGCCTTTACGAATACATACGGCGGGCTGCTGCGGTTCAGACAAGACATCCTCGATCTTGGTGACAGAGTGGTGGCCTCCATGGCAAGAAAGGGGGCAAAGTTTGCTGGTGTGCACCTGCGTACCGAGAATGATGCGCTCTCGTTCTGGCCAACATACGAGACACAGGCCAGCGAGTTTATGAAAGCAATTCTTGAGAAAGGCCTTACTTCAGTGTATCTGGCCACTGGCAACTCGACTGAAGCTGTAAAGTTTCGAGAACAGGCTCAGAGACAAAACGTACAAGTTTTCACAAAGGACGACCTTTTACAGAACGAGCCTTCGCTACAAAAGCAGCTCCACACCCTGACATGGGACCAGCAGGCACTCATCGACTATATTGTGCTTCTCCGCAGCGATTTCTTTCTAGGGGTTAGTCCAAGCTCATTCAGCATGACTATTGCAGCCAAGCGGCATCTGTCTGGAGGCAAGGACGCTGTCTACACTCCACCATGGCCTGTCAACGACATTGGAGATGCACGCAGCCGACTCGTCGGCAACTACACCAGCTACTGGAACGACTGGCTGTTCATGTACGACGCTCTGTGGCCGTGAGCAGTGGTACTCGGTACTTTATTGAATTTGAACTGCCTTACTCTTACCGCTACCAAAACACCCCCCCGACTCCCACCGCCTAGATGTACGCCGCCAAACTCGGCAGCACTCCGGCGTACGCCGTCCCGCTCGGCGGCTCCATGCCGTACATGTAGTCGCCCCACCACGGTCCGCCGCCCCACCACAACCACCCGCTCCACACGTCCGCATTGTCCTGCATGAACGACAGCATATCCGTCAAGGCCGAGATGCACTGGGCGTTGGACCCGCCCGCCGTCTCGCCCAGGATCGCCATCTTCTTGTTCTGCTTGAGCCACGCCGTCGCCGCCGCCAGCCGTTCTTTGCCAATGGTCGCGCTCACGCACGCCGTCGCCGTGCCGGATCCGTCCGTGTCCAGATACTGGTGCATCTCGTACACAATCTTGTTGCTGGGGTCGGTCAGGGCGCCCATGCCCGTCGCCGTGCCGCTTGAGACCCAGGTCCAGGCGCCGGACCACGAGTTGCCCTCCACAAAAATGTACTGCGTGGTCGCGCCAGCCGCGCGGATGCCGTCAATGGCGGCCTGGTTGAGCTGCGCCACGAGCGCATTGTCCATGTCGTGGTACTCGTTGTTGGTGTCAAAAATGACCTTGCCGTTGTCCTTGAAGTGGGCGGCGACCGTCTGCCACCAGGCCTTGAAGCCGGCCGTGTCGGTGATGATCTTGTCATAGTAGCGGCCTGACGGTTAGTGGGCGTCAAGGCAATAAGATACTCTACTGGCAGACTTACCAAAATTGTGAGGATCAACAATGGCATAGGCGCCCCTGGAAATGTTAGATACGTATCAAAACATCGTCTGTTTTTAGCAAGACAACTCACTTTCCAGTGACATAGGTCACGAGCTACAGATAATTAGCAGTTGAGACAAAAGACAACATAAAACGATACGTCCGGAAATCTCACATCGGTCAATCCTTGGAAGTACGTCTCGTTGATCGTGCCCGTCATCTTTGTAGGGATCACGCGTTCCCTAGACTGTTAGACTGGTAGGCAGCTCAGCTTATCGAGTGTGCCCAACTCACATCATGATCGGAATCCGGAACGTGTTGAAGCCCTTGCCGACGAGGGTCTACAAGCTTTATGTCAGCAGTATTCAAACTTGTTTTAGGCACAGGGGTGGCCTACATCAATGGTCGACTTGACCGGCCAGGTAAAGTCCTTGCCCAGCTGGCCCGGCAGGTTCTTGTTGCCGAACTCGGCGCCCGACTCGTTGACCCCCGTGAACTGGAACTTGCTCTTGCGGCGCTGGACAGTCGATGTCGACGTCGAAGTCGAAGTCGGCACGGCGAGCACCGTCGAAGCGGCAGCCGCACCCAAAAGGAGTTCAATAAAACGCATGTCGGCGGTGGTAAGAAGAGAAGGGTTGATGGTCAACTCAACTACATTTTTTCTTTCTTTCTTGCACACTTCATCTCCTACTTATACAAATGTTTGTTGACATGCTTGTGACGTTCAGCTACCCCTGTCGAGCTGTCTAGGCCCTCTGGTCCATTTCGTCACACCCAATGACGGAAATGTTTCCTCCGCCCTATTTTTCCGTGGACCAGCACCTCTCCAGCGTAGGATTCATGGCCTGCTGGCCGGGATGATACACAAGAGGGGAAACAAAAGAGGGAGGACAAAAATGTTTACCAGAGACTTCGTTTAATGACTTGAGCCGGCTCGGCAGAGGAAAGACGTGTGGGGTAGACAATCAACGAAAATAAAAACATCAGCCCAGGGGCAGAACCGCAGACCTGGGTCTAGAAACGAGATTGCAAGGGGAGAAAGAGGAACAAGAGAATCTGCTGGCATGTGTATTTCTCGTTGAAGAAAATATGCTTTCTGTTTTCTATGACATGTGGGTGATGGTTAAAATAAAATTGTCCCATGTTCAATATGAGTGGTTCAACCACCGCTGACAACAAATGGAAACTGAAACTTTGCTGCAAAATAGAAAAAAGAAGAAAAGAAAAAAAGAAAAAAAAAAAAGAATTACCGAGAAAAATCTGAGGAAAAACAGAAACAATGTTTCCAAAGTCACACAATAATTCAAGAAAAAGACAATAGGCCTAGCTGGATTTTATTCAATTATAATATCATGTTCACTTCAAAGACGGGATCTGGCGATCTGGAGCTTCCCCGGTTGAAGTGCCGGTATTGGCTCTTCCGAGGTCATGTTTTTGGAACCACCACTGAAAGTCTTTACCAAGGGAGTTAAAAGATTGGAAAAGAACGATGAAATACTTTGTATTATGTCTTTAAAACGGAAATAATAAAATAATTGTTCTTAAAGCGCATGTTGTGTTGTCTGGCGCGTCGAGGTTGAGTCGTGTTGTCATTAGTCATCATATCACATGACCCGCCCCGAAAGTGCGACAATCACCAATGGCCTAATTCGGTCAGTAGCTGCGCTGCGATGCTACTACACGGCTGACTCTCATATCAACTCCACGCCTCGACGACGACCGACGAACGACAATCAACAGCCATTGTCATCTCCATCACCTTTCAGTCGATTTTTTGGCCTCTCCCCTTCCTTCCTTCTCATCTACCCGACACATCTACACACCCCAAAATGTCGGCCAACCCAGCCTCTAACGGCGCCGAGCAGGAGGCGACGAGCAATGGCGCCGGCGTCGCTGCCAACGGCGCGGCATCATCATCAGGAGACGTGGCCATGGCCGGTTCTGACGTTGCAGCTCCCGGCGCGCCTGGTGCTGGCGCATCAACAGACGCCGCGCCCGGTCTCCCCCAGACCGATCCACGGCCCATCACCACGGCCAAGGACATCTCCCTCAAGGACTTTCTCAACAAGATGGACGACTACGCTCCGATCGTATGTATACCCTTGAATCTATCTTTTTGCTACGCCCGTATGTCGACATACTAACACTGGCTGGCGCAGATCCCCGACGCTGTCACAAACTACTACATGACCAAGGCCGGCCTCCCTCCGCCGCCGCAAACCGACCCCCGCCTCGCCCGCTTGCTCGCCCTCGCCACCCAGAAATTCGTCGCCGACATCGCCGCCGACGCGTACCAGTACAGCCGCGTGCGCGCGAGCAACACGGGCGGCAACAGCAACAACCCGATGGGCAACCTGGGCACGGCGGCGGG
Source organism: Sporothrix pallida (assembly GCA_021396235.1). NCBI lineage: Eukaryota > Fungi > Ascomycota > Sordariomycetes > Ophiostomatales > Ophiostomataceae > Sporothrix > Sporothrix pallida. Next base: position 93,481 of record WNYG01000059.1, on the reverse strand, counting down.
CTTCCCCTTGCCGGGCCAGCCGAGCGGCGGTGGAGGTGGTGGCGGCGGCGGCGGCAAAGACGCGGCCAAGGCGGCCACCCTCGGAATCCAGCGGCCCGGGTTCGGTGGCGGCGGGCAGGGCGGGTCGCAGAACCGGACGGTGCTCACGATGGAGGATCTGGGCATGGCGGTGGGCGAGTACGGCGTGAATGTGAAGCGCGGGGAGTTTTACCGGTAGAGGAGCCTGCGGAGCAGTCTGTCGCTCTTCTTCTTCTTCCTTTGCTTTGTCGGACGACCGGCTGGAAACCGGGATGGCGTTTGTATGGTGTTTTTGCTTGGGTGGTTCTATTCCCTTGTCTTTTTCGTTGATGTCTTGTCTTGTTTCTATGCGCGGGTACATATACGGCGTTTTCTTCTTTCGTTGCCTTTACATCCTTATGCCCAGAACACTTGAATATACCAATTATGTCCAATAACCTGAAGCTAGCTGTGTTGAGTGAATGCTTTATTTGTACATATATATACATGCAGGCGGGACGTCTGTCGTCCGCCGAGAATCGTGTCGTGCTTTTCGTAATGTGAAGCCAAAATCCAAACCAAATCCAAATCAAACCGCTGTGTATTGTCTCTTGCCGTTTTGTCTACTTCGACCGCGCCCAGATGAACGGCTTGCGTGTTGGCGAGAACTCGCCGAGCTTGTGGCCGACCATGTCTTCGGTGATCTTGACTTCGTGGTAGACCTTGCCGTTGTAGACCTGGAAGGTGATGCCGATGAAGGAGGGCAGGATGGTGGCGGAGCGGGCCTGGGTGCGGACGGGCGGCGTGTACTTGCCGGGGATGATCCTTGGGAGGGAGAGTCTAGGAGGGTTAGCAGGAGTCAGGAGTCAATGGGGGTTGTCGGGGAGAAGGAGGTCGGGTCGTACGGGACAATGTGCGGGCCTGGAGAGAAGAGTTAGCAAGGAACGAAGAATTGCTGGGTGACGGACGACGGTAGGGGGACAACAAACCTTTCCAGACCGACCGCTTGAGGAGGGCTTGTGTCGGCAACATGGTGGGCGACGATGTTGTGTGGTGTCGTCGGGGGTGGTGGGTTGACGTTTAATCGGGAGCTCAAAATGTCACGATCGCGAGACGAAAAAGTTGACCCTAGAAATGGCGGCCATTGAAAATTCGAGATTATGTAATAGTGGGTCTACTCAGTCGCTATGAAGTGTACCCTGTAGGCGCTAAAAATGATGATTCAGGGTGAAAACACAGGGCACCATGAAATGCAAAATACGCTAAAATGAAATATTTACAGGGGGATAGTCTAAAAAACACAGCGCACTACTCGCGCACTACTGATACGGCTTCAGCGTCTGGAGACGCTCCAGCACGGCCGGCCCGACAAGCTTGCTGAGGTGCTCTGTGTCGCCGGCTTGAGAAGCTTCTCGTGCGAGTGTACTGCTCACCGGAGAGTCGTCTTTGCCTTTTGGGTTTCTATTGAGGGTGATCCTCGACGCCCAGTTCTCCATCCCGCCGAGAGCGTCGACCTTTGTCTCGATCCATTCGCGCTGGGCAGCCTCGTCGCCCCATTGGTCGTCGGGCCGGGTCGTGACGAGAAGACGGGCGCGGCGCATAAGCGGAGTGAGGGCGATTTGCATTGGCGTGGCGTCGGCGGGCAGGTCTTCGACAGTGTGTGGCGCCTCCGTTGCCGGGTAGTACTTTGGGTCGAAAATGCGAATGACCGTGTCGTAGCCCAGCAAAAAGTATTGGTCTGGGGTGGGCCGGTCGACGGCCGCCGAGGGAAATGAAGGTCTTGCGTAAAAGGGCGAGACGGCAATGGCGTTGCTCTTGTTGTGAAAGTAGGGTTCAGAGGTGAGGCCGATGTCGATGCAGACGTCGGGGGCGTCGTTCGAGACCAGCTCGGCATGCGTGTCTCTTGCGAGAGCCAGCATTAACGTGAGTCGCTGCTCAAACGACGCAGGCTTGGGCGCCTTGTCGGCATTGTTGACAGAAAGAAGAAGGAGCAGGCGAGTCGAGAGGTGGCCCACGTCTGGAGCCGGTGGTGATTGTAGCTGCTTCAAGGCCTCGGTGGCCAGTTTCATGTGGGCGCGCGTGGGCGGGTTAAAGGACGAGTCGAGGACGATGAGCTGGTGGATCTGGGAGCGCTGTCGGGAGGGCGCAATGAGTGGTGAGGGAGGAGAAGGAGTGTCGCGGGACGGGAGATGTCGTCGGCTGAAAGCGCACACCACCTCGAATTTGGAGCCCGACTTGACGAAGCCGGCGAGTGCTTTTGAGAAGAAGCCGAGTTCGGCGGCGGCCATCTTGTCGGGCGTGTCGGGGAGGGAAGACGGCCGTGGACGAGGCGGCGGCCTGTGCGATTGGGACATTGTCGGGAGGGTGTGTGAGTGCTTCTCGCGAGAACAAGGCTGATGATGTCAAGAGAGAAAGAGAGAGATGGCCCCGAGGGAAACTGCCGTTAGCGGTTATGGCGAGCATGACGAGCTACCCCCGGCAGCGAATAGCGTGTTAGCGGAGGGTTTTTGCTAGCGGGTCCCCCCATTGCGGGCAGGCAGTCCGTCCCTACATGGAAAATCACACACAAAAGAGATACGCAACAACGGCCATGTTGACGCCATCGCAGCTTCACGGACAATTTATTGATTAAAGAGGGTCACATGAGAATTGCGTCAACAAATGTGTGAAAGTGTGTGTGGAAAGTACGCAGAATGCGCAGAATTGGCTGACCATGTTTATCTTTATCTACTTGTTTATTCGTGGTTATGCCCGGAGTATTTTGAGGAGTTCCTCGCCTGAGCGAGGTTGGTTTCGTGAACATGACTTCTTCACCACCACTAGTAAAAACAATCTGCCTGCTACGCACAAAATGGGCGACAACATTCGCACCAAGACGGCCAAAACGCGCCGCAGCCGCCGCGGCTGCCTCACCTGCCGGCAGCGCAAGGTCAAGTGCGACGAGACGCGCGACGTGTGCCGCAACTGTTTCCGGCTGGACGCCAAGTGCACGTGGGAGACGCCGGGCGGCGACAACGACGCGGGCCGGCGGCGGTCGCGCAACTGGCGGGCCTGTGCGAGGTGTAGAGAGAAGAAGGTGGGCCCCCTCTCCCTCCCCTCTATTCAAAATATTGTCACCCACTGACTTTTTAGCTCCGCTGCACCGCGTCTTCTGGCCCCGGCTGTGGCCAGTGCCTCAAGGCCGGGACGACGTGCGACGCCGTGACGACGGTGGACACTGTCAGTCTGGCCTCTGCCGACGGCAATGGGATCGTCCCCCGCACGGAACTCCTGCAGATCCTGGACGCCTACTTTGACGGCCCGCACTATTTCTGCTACTCGACCTTTCTGCACCGGCCGTCCTTTATGAAGATGCTGGACAATGGGCTCATCCCGCGGTCTTTGCTGTTGATTGTGCTGGCCACTGGCCTGCAACTGACAAACGCTGCCAGTGGCACCCGCGACCGCTCCACTCGCGCCGACGCTTGGGCCGACGAGAGCCGCAGCCTGGTCGTGCTCGACGTCTTTGCGCGCATATCCACCACCAACCTCCAGACTCTGCTGCTCCTCCAACGGTACGAGTGGCACCGCGGTGTCCACTTGAGCGCGTGGTTCCTGTCGGGGCTGGCGTACCGGCTGGCGCACGCCCTGCAGCTCCACTTGGAGCCGGCGGATGTGTGCAGCAGCGGCAGCAAGGTAAAGCTGCCGCCGTCTGTCATTGAGACGCGACGGCGCCTCATTTGGAGCTGCTACGTGATGGACACCGTGCCAGATGTGCACCAGAGCGGGACGCGGCCATTGCAGGGTGCATTGGACCCAGGCGTCATTCGCAGCCGGCTGCCGTGTGACGAGCTGCAGTATGAACGGGGCGAGGGAGACCGGCCTGGCCGAAGCGAAACCCCTAGCATCTCGGCTTACCTGATCAAGATGGTCATGCTGCGGCAGCGGATCCTGACGTACTCGTGGTCTATGCGAGCGGCCGCCGTCGAGCTGGAGGAACAACGAGACGACTCGTCCATGGGCGGCGACGGCGACGGCGACCACCGAGTCTGGCCGTGGCACGACGGCTCGCCCTTCCAGGCGCTCAAGCAACAGCTCGACAGCTTTGCCGCCGAGCTGCCTGTCGCTTTCCAGCTCAGGAGCCATGCCTCTGTGCCGCACCACGCCCGCACGCCCTTTTACACGCTCCACACAATGTTCCACGCCGTCTACACCGACCTGCTGCGGATCGGCACGTTTGTGGGCAGACACATGCCGGGCACGCAAGGCCGGCGCACGCGCAGGACGTCGGCTGTCCCCCCGCCCGCGTTTGTCCATGCCTGCAAGGTCGAACAGCTCAAGCACGCCTGCGGGATTGCCCACGTCGTCGCACAATGTTTGCAGAGCCTGCCCGCAAACACGGAGCACGATCCGTTTGTGGCCATCTGCGCCTGCCTCGCTATTCGCATTCTCGTCATGGAGCGCTGGCGGGAGACGGACGTCATCACGGAAGTCTTGTCGCTCGACGACACGAGGGTGAAAGACGGCCTCGCCGCCTGTCTCGAGTGCGCAAAGCGGACCGCCCGCTGGTCCATGCCGATCCGCAAGCTGGTCCTGGCCGTCGGCGACCTGGCGCGGCAGTATGGCCAGCTGCTGGACCTCGACGAGTTTCGCCCGCCCACGCAACGCATGATGCCCCTGACGCCGCCCTTGTCGGTCACAAAAGGACCGCCGCCAAAACGGCCCAGCTCGCCGAACCTGAAGCTGTACGGCACGTCTGGGTCGATCCAGAAAGCACGGGACGCGCACGACCGGGAGGTTGTCCAGAGTGTCGAGACGGTGGAGGCAGTCGAAGCGAGCAGGCGGCGATTGTCGACCAGTGAAGCTGCAGCTGCACCGACTCTGGCCCAGCCCGTCGCCCAGGCAAAGAGCGACACGTCGAGATCCTCGCTCTCGTCGGAAACCCTGCAGATCACCTCCAACTGGGCCGACGGCACCTACGACGTGCCCATGGCGCAGACCAACTTTGACTGGGGCACGTTTGAGTTTGGCATGAACTTTGGGCCGGCGGGGGGTGGTGAAAATGGCGGGAATCGTGCAGATGGCGACGGCAACATTGCAGGAAGCCTTTCGGGAAGTCTGTCGAGTGTTCCAGGAAGTCTGCCTCGACCGGAGGCGTCAATGTCTGCGTCAGCGGCAGCGGCAGCAATATTGAACATGGGTGTGCCGGGAGTCGAGTTTGGGATTGCAGATGGTGAAGGGTTGGACCTACATTTTGGATTTTATTAGGAAGAAAGGAAGGACAAGTTGATACCAGACAGAGTAAAGTTTAATGCCAATTGATTTCATGCAGCAAGCTTTAGGGCCAGCCGCTACTGGCAAGCTCCAGGCAGCCTCGTGCCCAAAATAGACCCCGCCACCACTAAGCGTCAGGTATGGCAGGCCTCACTTTAGCGTCCACATTGACGTATGCGGGGTCGCTTCAACTGAAGTTCTTTGGCAGGTTTGTCCCAACTTTTGACTTCTTCATCCTTCAACACACAAATCTCCCATCTCACGACAACCCCCACCATGCAACTCATCAAGGGCAAAAAGGCCGCCTTTACCGACTCCGCCCAGGGCGAGGCCGGCGTCACGCTCATGCCCACCGAGCCCGAGGACATGTGGCACGCAAACAACCTGATCCTGGCCGGCGACATTCTGAAAGCGACGGCCATCCGCAAAGTCGTTGAAGAGTCCGCCACGGGCTCGACGAGCTCGGCGCGCATGCGCACCGATCTCACGATCCGCGTCCAGTCGACGTTCTTCGACCCGCCCTCGTCGGCGCTCCAGGTCAACGGGACTGTTGTTGTTGAGAACCCGTTTGCGTCGCTGGGGCAGTACCACACCCTGGATTTGGAGTTACAAAGACCGTTTACGCTGTGGAAGGAGAACGGCTGGGATTCAGTGGCCCAGGCCGAGCTGCAGGAAGCTTTGAGGACCGACAAGGGGGATGCCTTGGTGGCCGTCGTCCTCGGCGACACACTCAACACGGCCATCATCTGCCTAATCACCGACTACCAGACCCTCATCAAAACCCGCATCGAGGGCTCCAGCAATACAAAGCAGTTCCACTCCGATGTGCTCACGGCACTTTTGGATGCAGCCGACTATTCAGGGCCGCGTCTGCTGGTGCTGGCCAGCCCCGGCTTTGCTGCCCAAAACTTCAAGACGTTTGTTTCGGAGAGAGCCACCCGCACAGAAGACGCAAAGCTCCGCCGCATGGGCCGCGACGCTGTGGTGGTGCACACCAGCTCCGCCAACACCCACGCCTTGAACGAGGCTCTGCGCTCGCCCGAAGTCTCGGCCGTCGTCGCCAAGGCCAAGTTCCGCGACGAGACGCGCATCATGGACGAGGTCATGCAGCGCGTGCGGCAGGACGATGGGCGCGTGGCCTACGGTCTCAAGCAGGTGGCGCAGGCTGTCGAAGAGGGTGCGGTCGGCCGCGGTGGAGGCACGCTGATGGTCAATAACGCCTTGTTCCGCAGTGAAGACATTGCCACGCGCAAGCAGTACGTGGGCATGGTCGACCGCGTCCACGAGCACGGTGGCGAGACACATCTGTTGAGCAGCGACCATGAAAGCGGGAAACGGCTCGACGGACTGGGCGGGATTGCTGCTCTGCTGACGTACCCAATGGTTGATCCAGACGAGGTCGAGGTCGAGCCGGCAAGTCTAGAGGAATGGGGATACGAGGGCGTGACGGTAATATAGATGCTCCGAAGTAAAAGGTGAGAAGGAAAGGGAAAGGAGAACCATAATTGATATTGCATAGGCGAGTTCATAAAAACACAATAGATACCCAAATACGAATAAATTCTGAATATATGACAGTACACAGCGTTCTACAGAAAACGAATACACACATTGTGTGTACGTCATGAAGTGGCTTGGTTTTGTTGAAGAAGTAAGACTTATATGTCAAACTCTACGCTCCAGACAGGCACGCGGCTCTTTTAAACATTTAAAGAAAAGCACACTTCTTTCTTTTTCACGATATTTTAAGAACGATTTAGCTGCAGAAGTAGTACTTCTACAAAGACCAAACAAAGCGGCTATCGGCACTTGGTTCGTGAAGATCGTTTTCTTCAAATCCAAGTGCGGCTGAACATCAAACAGCTGCTGAAAATGGCAGTCTGTCGGCGTTTTTAGCGCCTGTCACAGGCCTGGGCTCCCTCCGGTCGTGGCCGCGCTCTTCTTTTCATTGGCTGGCGCCGGCCCTAAATTGCGAGGCCACCAAGTCCAGGCCCCAGGGGGCCGCCAAGGAGGGGTTCCTGTCCCTGGCGCATTCAGCTGCTGGGGATCGCCCAACAGCCGTAAATAAAGGGTCCCGCCCGCAATGTGAAATGCGAAATGACGCAGCCCTTTCCTAAACTCTATAACTTTCACGACATAAGTCGACGCCAGTCGTGCGACACGCACTTTGCCCAACACACACCCGCGCACATGCACCCCACAGTCGCACAGATGGCCGAGGAGAGCCCCGAGGTGGCCGAGGCGGCGACGGCCGTTGGCCAGGACGAGCACGACGAGACGCACTCGAAGCGGGAGAGACTGAAGGGTTTATTGTACGTCTACCAAGGAGACGAGTTTCCTGAAGCCCCTCGCTAACAGCCGCAGTAATAGAGGACTCTCCTTTGGCGAGAACGAACTCCTCAAGGGCAAGATGAAGATGCAGCAGGCATTGGGCCTCGGCGCACGCCCGAATGTTGTGCCGCCCGCCGAAGCGCAGATCCACGGCCCTGAGCGCACGGTGCGCATCGGCTGGCACCCGGTCGCCGGGTTTGCCGGAAAATGGTTCGCCGAGAAGACGGGGCTCGGCAAGCTGATTACTGAAAAGGTGCACCGCTATCCGGACCCGACGCAGCACTGGGCCGTGCTCGTGGGCGACTACTGCCACGAGCTCTGGATGGACGAGCACCTGGACGTTATTTACATCAACGAAAAGGTCGTCGCCGACGAGTGGCACACCTTCGAGGTCGGCAAGACGCACTTTAACGACGAGGCCCTGAGACAGGCCGGCGAAATGGTTATCTTCAACATGCGCGAGAAGCGCCCCGCGTACAACCTGATCAGCAACAACTGCCAAAACTTTGCCCTGTTCTTGCTGGACGCCATCCAGGTCGGCAAGCACCACGAGTTTGGCACGGCGTTCAGCGTCTACCAGCGGGCGACGGGCAAGGGCAAGATTGCGGATCTGTTCTCGGCGACGGCGCCGGACGAGCACGACGTCGTGCAGCCGGCCGAGGGCGAGGAGGCGACGGACGAGAGCGTCACGCAAAAGAGAAAGGACTATTTGCAGGGCATTGTCGACTTTGCGAAAAAGGTCATGGACGACAACACGACCAAGGTCGACAGCCACCATTCTCATTGAGGAGAGAGAGTGGAAAAGAGATACCATGTTTTTTAGTGCTGTAATTTTGATTTAGCGGTGTTAGTTTAGGTGTCTCGTTTCACAATTTAGCGGTCTTTTTGCTCTTTCTGTTTCGATCGCGCCTGCCTGACTTGGCGATAGAGGGGTTTGCCGGACGGCCCGCTGTTAGGGCTCAATTAGTGGGGGAAGGTGCGACCGTCTGTTCTTGGCGATGAGATTCAATGTTGTATTCAGACGACGTGTAAGTTGTATTTATTTCTAGTTGGTATTGCCCCCTCTATCTATTACAACTACTTTATTTTGTGCTCTTCACACCAATCATCGGCATGGCATGAGAGTGTGCTCACTCCAATCTCTACATATCCTGAGCCAGGCCATCGTGGGCCAGGCCGCGCATGTCGTCCTCGCCCATCTCGCCGTCCCAGCCATTGTCTAGCAGGAACTGCCGGAACTTTTCGTCGTTGATCGACAGGTCCTCGCCAGTGACGTCGGGCACAAAAAAGTACGTCACCAGAATACCAGCGACACCACAGATCGCGGCAATAATGAACGTCCAGCGCTTGCCCAGGTTGTTCTGGATCGGCGTGAAAGCTTCGGTACCGACAGCAGCACCAGTCTTGCCAAGAGCTGCACTGATGCCGTAGCAGGTGCCGCGCACAGCCGTCGCATAGCTTTCAGACGAAAGAAGGCCCAGCATGTCACCCGGGCCCAGGTTGCCAAAGGACATCATCAGGCCGTAAAAGACAATGAAGAGCGGCATGATCTTGGTGATTTTGTCGTACGCGCAGCCAATGATCAGGCCAAAGACGAGGTACCCCGAGAATCCCAGCATCATGGTGTTCTTCCTTCCTAATCTGTCGCAGAGGTACGCGCCCACAAATACGCCCGGAAGGGCAATCACGCCCAACAACAAATTCCACTCGGCCGTCTTCATGATCGAGTTGCCCGACGACGGCACGACGCTCGCGATGATCAATCCGGAGAACACTCCATTGGGGAACACAATGAAATCGTAACAAAACCCTCGAGCGTGTGTTAGTGAATGTTTTGAAGCTTCTGGAATAATCTGGTGATGGTTGAGGGTCGTCCGAATTTATTTCAGAGTTTTTCTTTTTTTTTTTCTTTTTTTCTTCTTTTTTTTCTTCTTTTTTTTCTGTGAATGCTCGCTGACGTCATACATATGGGATGGCATAGGGAAATACGGGATGAAAGGACAACTTAGACGACTTAGATGACTTACAAGCACCACAGGTTCCGATGAGAGTCTTCCAGTAGTATCGGATGATCAACTTATACGGCACACGCTTCTTAATGGCACCACGGCGGTACAGCTTCGAGTTGAGCATCTTGAGACGGAAGTAGAAGACGGACAGCGGGAAGATGACACCGATGCCCATGCACACACGCCAGACGGTCGAGAGATGGTTGGTACCGGCCGCGGAGAGCACAATCAAAAAGACAATAATGGCGAAGGGACCGCCAAACGAAAGTGGCAGATTTGTGACGAGGATAAAAATCGGACCGCGCTGCTTGGGCGTGTGTTCGTTGGCCGCTTCTGACGCCGACGTGCTCGATGCTGGGTACTCACCGCCCGTGCCGAAACCGACAATACCGCGAGAGACAGTCAGCATCCAAAACATGCCGAGGGTCGTGATGCCGTGCGAGGCTGTGGCCATGATACCGCCGAGGACAATCATGAGTGTCGTGACGACAATGGCTGTTTTGCGACCCATGTAGTCGCACGTGAGACCGACGATGACCTGGCCCAGAATCTCGCCGACCAGCAGAGCATTCGAGACTTGCGTGCTGACAGCCGACGTGTAGACGGTCGGATACTTCTTTTTGAAGAGCACATTGCACATGGTCATGAGGTTGTTTTGGTAGCCGTCCGAGATAAGAGCAGCACCGGCGCAGATCTAGAACGTATGAGCTGGGAACAAAAAATTGCTAATAATTCTTGCGGACTCACAATTGTGAACAAATCTGACATGGACTGCTTCTTTTGCGAGACGACGACTTGGCCGGCTTCGCCGCCATCTTTTTCGTTGTCAACGCCATTATTTTGCGCGTGGGCGACCTGCTTTTCGTCGCTGGAGACCTGCTCGAGGCCGGCAGGGGCGATTTCTGCCATTGTGTCGAGTGTTGAAGTGAAGATGGACAATAAAAACAAGAGAAACAAAAAGAAAAAAAGAAGACAAAAAAGGAAGGAAGATGTGAAGAGCGGCAGAGATAAATAAAGTTGAGCCGATCTTGACTGACTCGCGACTCTCTTGCCTGCCGTGTTGCTCCTGCCAAAAGAGGGGGTTGGCCTTGTGCACCACGGGGAAAACCGAAGAAAGGCGCGCACATGCAAACTTTATGTACGACGGTATGTCGTTTTACAGTCCGACAAGTCCTAATTGGGCAACTGCTTTTGCAAGTCCAACGATCCCTTCTGCTTGCCGCTTAGCGCTGGATGCACGGTATCATTTTAGACGGGGATAGCTCTGACCATTTCTGGGTCTCTTTCCTCGCCTCGATGGATCTCTCCTGCTCTCCTCACTTTCGTATCATCTCGTCTTGTTGACTGAGACCCTCGTGTCTGGTTTATCTTACCCCTCAGTTGCAAGCTCACTTGACTCTGAACCATTACGCAGTCGACCGCCTCCAGTCATCGTCCAGCGGAATCCGTTCTTGACCGGAGGCTGCCCTAATCGCCCGAAGTTTCTCATTAGTGGCACAATGTATTCTCGATGTACTCTTTTAGACACAAAAATTTCGACGAGAAGGCCGAATGTGAGAATCATCAATAATTCTACTCGGTCATCTTCTAGCCATACTTTGTCGTCCTTTTTCTCATCTCTTCTGTCCACGTGGGCAGTCCCTAGGACGCATCCCCATTTATCTTCTCATCCCAGAACCCCACGTGAAGATCTTCTCGCGTGTCCTTCGTGCATCAAGAAAAAGTCGACAATATCGTAGGGTGGCATGGATACGAGCAGAACTTTTGTCAGCGTCTTCTCTTCATCGTCTTGAGTTTGCATCAGTCTGCTATTTCCAGACGTCGTCAGATAAATGAAGGAGCCGAGTTGCAGTTGCAGTGGAGTCGCATAGCACCGGCAGAGAGCTTACTCGAGGCAATGAAGGACTAACACGAAGGACGGCGTTGAAAAAAGCGTTGAAAATCAACTACCCGCACCCACGCCAAGTGAGCCAGTTTCGTTCCAAGACCGGCACACGTGCACCGAAATGCACCAAAATGCACCAAAATGCGCGTCGTCGACGAATTCCCGAAAAGCCACCAAAAGCTTGTTTTCACACACCGTCTTGGCAAAAAGGCAAAAATCCCCGAAATGATCGTGGCCCTACAGCCTCGCGAACGTCTACCGAACGTGAGTAAACCGGTTTTTTTAGTTCCGCGCGGCGGCCTTTTTGTTCTTTTATTCCTTTTTTCTTCTTTTGAATTTCAGGGTCTCACTGGCCAACTTATGGCCAGATAAGGAAGTGACGACCTGATGAAAAAGGCAAAACATGAAGGACCCATCAAGCTTTGCAGGGTAAACCGTTGCGATGTCGCTCGCTCCTTCCCAAGTACTCACATACGACTTACACGAAGAACCAAAACATTCAAGACTAGGCAGGAAAGAGCGACCGAGCAGTATCGAATGCAAATACCACTGTAAGGGGTGAAAATAATTAATGCACACAGCGATTTGAATTGTAAGAGCTCAGATGAAAGAGCGACAGCCTATCCTCGCTCTCACTCTTTTCATTTCATTTTATTTTATTTTATTTTAATTTTTTACATTCGGCAGTCGCGCAAAGTAGAATGCTTGCTCACCCCTCCTGCCCTCTTGACTTCTTCTAGATCCCCCTCCTTCCCTTTCAGAGATGAGATTCCTTGAGATAGGGTCAGAGGGTGTCGAATCAATGCATTCGCAAAAGAAGTAAACAACAAAAGATAAATGGCAGCCACGTGTTGCGGGCTCCCAACGATATGATGGCCAGCAAGAGCCAAATATTTGTCACGATGATCTTGCAGTTTAGAAAAGGAGCGACTCTGCCAACGTAAACAACAAACACCACACATACACACAACCCAAATCGACAATAGGGCAACGTCACAAGCCCTATCGAAATATTAGCGCACACAAGGCAATTTTTATTTTAGGCGTGCCATCAGTTGAATAATCCTTTCTTCTTCTACCGGTCTGCATCTGCTCCATTGGAAATTCTGCCGCCTACATGGAAAACCACCTGTGCTGACAGTTCTTCTTGGATAGGCTCCTTAGTTACATTTTTTCTCGATCGTAATCGACTGAATTCAGGGCAACTGTCCCATCTCAGACCTTTGTCACTGCGACAATAGGTCCGCCCGGTCCCTCTTGAAGGAATACCACGGCGTCGGTGCCTGGTGGCAGCTCTGACTTGGACATCGGCAACTTCAAAGTCAAGTTTCCGCCCTGCCACTCGCCAACCTTGGTGATGTCGGTAACAGCGTTGGAGTGAAGCAAAGTTCTGCCCTTGTTTGAGCCTTTGCCAATGGCGATAGTATGGTCATCAACGCGGAAGGTGACGACGAGAATGTCGTAGACGTGGGTGAAGAAGTTGGAGGCGGATGCCATCTCGTCGGCGGCTGGTGCGTCTGTATCGATACGTATCTCTGTGTCGTTGGCGTCCAGGTATATGCTCCACGGCAACTTGTTCTCGGACCGCGCTCGTTTTGCCCGCTCTACCAACTCGCTCACTCTGGCGGCTGCGCTAGCACCAGACCTCTCCGCAAGTTCGAGACCGTCCACGACGACCTGAGGTGTGTACACGGCGCTGCGTCCCCATCTCTCAACGTATGCCCGTTGGCGATCGGCGCCGGGACCGCTGGCAAGTGTATTGTTCCACTTGTCATATTCAGATGAGGTGACATTGTATGTCAGCAAAAGTCGATTGGTCTTCTCTCTAGCAGCCTTGACAATTGCTGGCACGGCTATCGGGCAATTTTGACAGTCTTGCGACTGAAAGAGCTCAATCAGCGTCAATGGCTCACACCCTCGAAAGCATTCCGATGTGTGCTTGTGCAGCGGATCGTCTTCGATATGGTTGCCGTGCTCATCTAGCGTGTAGGAGCAAACGAGCGGTGCAGGCCTCGTGCGGTTGAAGTGGCGAGGGAAGATGAATGATGAGGACATTGTCGATGCTGGTGCTGGAGAGAACAAAAGTACCGTGTTTGTTTACTGTCAAGAAGAACTGTACAGCTGGCTTTTAGTATGTCGACGTTTCTTCTTCTGGTTTTCCATTGATATCAGAAACAGAAGGTAGGTTCTATTTATTAGTTATTAGCCTGGCTCGTGTCCTGTCGTGAGATTCAATGCTGACGGCCAGGGTACAAATGATGTATGCTTCCAAACCCCAGCCCATCTCACACAGAAGAAAGGATTTCCGATGCAGAGCAGGAAAGCTGCTCGTCGCAACCCTAGCTCTTATCAGGGTGGTATTGCTTGCCCAGAGTATGAAGTATCCGTGTAATTTAGTTGATGTACGTTGCCACATTTTCTTGGTCGTCAGCCTTGGCCTGACATTTCATATTCCACACTCGCCGATCCCAAGCTGCCATGCCAATCGGGGTACAAAAGTTCGACGTCATCCTCGACATAGGAAACGTCTGACGGCTTCACCAATCGTTGTGGGGTTGGCCGTTTTATGCATTACGGCGAGCATGTCAGATGCACATCACATGTCGGTGAACTGTGGCTGGTTGCACCGCTTTTACAGGGGATGCACCGTAATTGTATGGTGTATGGGACACAACGATGACAAAGAATGTATCAAAATGATTAATATTTAGACATGGTAAGCAGCTATCTACAGTTTTGTATTTCTAACTTGATTTCTTCTAATTCCTTTTTTATTCATGTGTAGTTAGGCCGCCGTTAAATTCTGTTTGAACGTTGGTTTTGCTTGTCTTTTACGACATAGATTTCTGAAAATAAAACCAAAACTCAACCTTAAGCCCAGCCTTTCTTCATTACAAATTCCAAGAAAAGTATCGAGAATCATATAATGGCAATTATTTAGACTGTCCACTTGCGCATGTGCGTGTCCAAGATGCCCAGTCGCTCCTTCCACATAAGCACGAGGCTGTGGGTGGCAGTTGCCGTCTAGCGCTTCTGAAAGCGGCCCCACTTCTGAATGTCAACAAATCCAAAACGGCAAAACGCAGCGCTCTCTCCCCCACCAAAGATCATCTCAACGTCATCATTCTCACGTCGACACACACACTCCTCCAATCCCGCCAATTGACGCTCCCATTATGGCTAAACGCAACCTCTTGCTCTGCTTCGACGCGTTTGGCACGCTCTTCCGCATCAAGCAGCCGATTGAGCGGCAGTACGGCGACGTTGCGCGCGAGCAGTTCGGCCTGCTCCAAGACGTGTCGAACAGCAAGCTGAAGACGGCCTTCCGCACAGCCTTCAAGGCGCAGTCGTGTGCGCACCCCAACTATGGACGGTGGACGACGGGGATGGGCGCGGCCAAGTGGTGGACGGAGGTGATTGAGGGCACGTTCAAGCCGTTTGTGCCAGATGGCCGCATCCCGGGCGAGCTGGCGCCGACACTGCTGGCGCGGTTTGCCTCGAAAGAAGGCTACGCCATGGACCCGAGGCTGCCACAACTCCTCGGGGAATTGAAAAAGACGCAGGGAAAGACTTATGACCGCATTGTTGTCGGCGTCATTACCAACTCGGACGACCGCGTGCCGGACATTGTGTCGTCGTTTGGTTTGAGAGTCAGTCCTCTGCGGTATGGGACCAGCAATACGTCCGCTTCTTCAGCCTCTTCGTCGCCCTACGACGTCGACTTTCACTGCATGTCCTATGATGTCGGCGTCGAGAAGCCCGACCCGGCCATCTTTCGCGCCGCCGAGTCGCTGTTGCCTGCAGTGTTGGGCAACAACGATACTTCGGCTGACGTCGACCTGACTGCCTGGGACAAGGTCTACGTCGGCGACGAGGCAGCCAAAGATGTGGCAGGTGCCCATGCAGCTGGATGGAATGCTGCTCTCATCCAGGATGACGAGGCGGCATCAACGTCAATAACAACAAAGGACGGCGAGAAACAATTCGCCATTCAGCGCTTGGCCGACTGTCCCCCACAACCTCTCACAAATTTGTTTGGCCCGCCGTCCGATGCGGTGGTGGTGGGTGTTGACAGTGCCGCCTCGTTTGTCGAATGGCTGCTGCGAGTGGACAGCAACAAGCAGTGATGTGAAGAGATGCATGCAGGCTCATCTGCATACACAGTGACGGGCCGCCAATGAAGTTGCACGCGACACCACCCACAGCCGTGCTTTCCCCTCAATCAGAAACAACAATGAAAAGGCGGAAACAAAGCCAGAAGAAATGCAGTTTCTGCCTGATACGTCGTACAACTGCTGTACATGCAACATGCATCCATTGAGACGACTCAAAACACACGAAAAAGATGAGGCTGGGCGGCTGCATGGCACTTTTGACGCGGGGAACCTAGAGGCACACAACCAACAAACATCAACAATACAACTCACTACCCGAAACCTGTCACACACACAACAAATATAACCCGACTTTGTTTTCTTCTGGTCGTCAACATGGCCACGTCAGTTCCTGGAAGAGTGCATGATATGACCCCTCGTGTCTTCCGATGTTTACAAGAATGACAGGATTTTGGTCAGTCAATCAACACAGTCAGTGCTTTATAGGTGACTTGACAGCCTCGGGTTCATGACACAGGCACATATGAGGATTGGACATATAAATGGTCTGACATCTATCCGTGCAATTGACAAAATCGTGAAGGGCACCACAACATAAACTGCAAAAGCACACACTAGACATTTCTTCCCTTTCCTTCTGTCTATCTCTTTCTCCCTCACTCTCACCCTCACCCTCAATCACCATGTCCTCCCCGTGGCGGCCGAAACGATGGCAGATGGGGCACCAGCCAACGCCCTGTCGGTATGGGTTCAAGTGCATCTATTTCCGCAAGAACAAGTGCACCGAGTACCATCCTCCCAAGGACCACGAGATGCTGGCCCACAGCACCGATCATTACAACAAACTGATTGCTGAGAGGAAGAAGCGCATTGCACTGACGGTCGATGGGCTTGGAGAGCCGGTAGCCGTTCTCGCCGGGCCGAAGGGCGTGGATGTCCTGGACACTACCGATGTGTCCTTTGACTCCTCTCCCTCGATGCATATTGGCATCACGACTCATCGCATGATTGGCAGCTTCAACCGGTTTGCCGGCAACAAGATTGCCGTGCCTGGCTTTCCACGTCGGTTTGTCCCGCCCACCACCGAGGCCATCACGGTGCAGCTCGACGACGGTCCCGATGGCCAGGATGCCCGTCCGTATGCCCCGATCTACACCCACGGCCTAGAGCCACTGCTGCGCGCCGTGCAGTGCATGACCCCTGAAATGGATATTCTGGGCGGCACGTGCGATATCGTCGCCAACGTCGGATCGGTGTACCGCCTGTTCAGCTACTTTGTTGGCAATCTCGGTCATACGACGCGGCTTGACTTGGAGTGGCGGCCGGCGGACTCGTCTTCTTCGTCTTCTTCTGGAGGCGGCACCCTTCTCATGCAAAAGTGGTCGGGCGATCCCAACCGCCTTATCAGCTACGGATATGGCCGCAATTTTGCCGATGCAACATGCCGTTTCGACGACGACCTGCCGTCCACCCTCCATTCGTCGACTTCACACCATCGTGTACTGTACTATGAGCTGGGCGGGCTGCGGTTTGCGGTACACTGCGAGATCGACGCCTACTACGATCCACAGGACACCAAGGCAGAGGAAGCATCGCAGACTGCTAAGGCTGCGGCCCCGAAAAAGGCCAAGCTTCCAATGTCGCCACCTATTTCGCCGAAGCTGACCATGGCCACCCCGTCCAGTCCGTCCAGGAACAAGGGCTCTCGGTTCTCTGTGTTGATGGAGGATGTTGATGATGTTCACGATGAAGATGACGACGAGAAGAAGGACAGCGAGGTGAAAGCGCCCGTGTCGTCCACGCTCGAAATTGAGTTCCCCTGTGGTCCTTCCGTGCCCATCCCTGCGAACAAGACGATTGAGATCAAGACGTTTGACGCTCTCAAACGCCGCAAGCGGTCCTCCATCGGCGGCAGGCCCGCCCACTATACCATCTTCCAGCCCGACGCCCAAATGTACTTTGGCCGCGTTCAGCAGCTGTACGAAGCCGGCCACGAGCACGGCACATTCTCGCCCAATGTCCACGTCGAAAACGTCGAGAGCCGGCTCAAGCACTGGGAGGCAGAGGCAGAGACCCAAGAGGGCCTGCAGCGCCTCGTTGCTTTCCTGCGGGACCTCATCCAGCGGGCCGCCGCCCACGCCGCCGAGGGCCGCACGCGTCTGAGCCTTGTTTTTCCCAGCAGCAACGACCCGGTGATGACGGACAAGCGAGCCAAGCTGTATGTGCGCGACGATGGCGTGTCGTTCTTGCCGGAGACTCTGTGAGGAGTGAGGTTGTGAAAGCTATTTAAGGAGGAACGGCCGCTGGCGGTCGTTTTATTTACTTGTTGATTTTGAATGCGTCATATGAAAACACGGCAAAGCACCAAAAAATGTAAAATCAGAAAATCTCAGGGAAAAAAAACATGAAAGCTATAAATTGAACCAACTACTTTTACAAAATCAA
This sequence comes from Sporothrix pallida, assembly GCA_021396235.1. Lineage (NCBI taxonomy): Eukaryota > Fungi > Ascomycota > Sordariomycetes > Ophiostomatales > Ophiostomataceae > Sporothrix > Sporothrix pallida. The sequence goes on along the minus strand of WNYG01000059.1, from coordinate 75,446 downwards.
AGACACTGCCCTTGAACGTGGCATTCGCGTCTACACTGGCAGTACAATGGGCACTTGCTGCACATACTGTGGCCCCTGGCCGGCCTCACCAAAGACGGAGAGAGGCACACTCGGTGCCGACGCAACGTCCGTTGTCAGGTTGCCGCTCGTGTTGTCCCGGCTGATGGCCAGAAGACCAGCATCGCCGTCTTGGTTGGTGGTAAAGACGAGCGATTCGTTACCGTCGGTTGTCGAGAGAGACAGCATGCGCGGTTGCAGGCCACCCGAAGAAATCAAGTCGATAAATGTGAGGACGAGCGAGTCGCCTGAGCTGGACCCAATGGCGCCCGTGATGCCAAAGTGCGCCAGGCTGTCCGTCTCGTTGCCCGTGTTGCGGTTGCTCACGTAGGCGTGCTGGTTGTCGGCCGTCAGGACAATCTCGGCCGCCGTGGCCGTGCTGACGTTGGCCGGCGGCTGCAGCGGGTCAAACGTGCTGATCGACTGCAGGTGCTTGAATGTCAGATTCCCATTACCCTCGCCGTCAAACTCGAGCGAAAACACTTCCACGAGACTCAGCAGCTCGCACACCACCAGGTAGTTTGTGGGAAAGTCGGCGCCCGTGACCGGGAAGAAGGCGCCGTGGCGCGGGCCGCAGCCGGTGTCGGGCACCTTGACGCGGTTGACAATTTCGTAGGCGTCCTCCAGCGAGTCAATCACCAAGATGGTGTCGGTTCCCAGGTCGTTGACGACAAAATAGCGGCCACTTGTCTCCAGCAGAGCCTGGTGCGGGTGCGGCGCCTCCTGGCGGTCCTTGTTGGGCCCGAGCTCGCCCTCGCTCTTGATCTGTTTGAGGAGGGTCATATTCTTGGCATCGTCGCCCTCGGCGCCCGCCCCCGACACATCCCACACGTCAATCTGGCCCCCGCTGTACGCCGCGCCGACCATGCGGGTATGATCAAAGTTGAACTCGAGAAAGACAACGCCGGTCGAGCCCTGCTCTTCTTGCAGCAGGTCGAAAGTCTTGTCGGCCGCGTTGAACTGGAACAGCCGCGTGTTGTTGCTGTTCTCGTCGACGGCAAATACCAGGTTGGGGTCCTTGTACAGCAGCCAGCTGGGGCTGGTGCCGGGAATGGTCGAGTTGGCAACGAAATTAAAATTGGTGCCGTCAAACGTGGCGGCGGCAATGGTGCCAGACGGACCGCCGCCAATCAGGAGGACCGGGTCGGAAGTAATGGAGGACGTGCCGGCAGCGTCGGCGTCGGGTGCATCTTGACGGCCGGCCAAGTGGCGGAGAGCCAGGCTGCCCCATGCAAAGATGGAGGAGGAGGTCCACATTGTGGCGAGGGCAGAATTGGAAAGGAAATCAAAATGAGTAGATGGATATCAAGAACAAAAATCAAAATCAAAATCAATCAGACAGACAAACAACAGTAAAGACAGGATGGCAAACTTGGAAATCAAAAATGGGGACAGGGATTTGTGGACATGGGACATCGTGAATACATATATCTCGACAAGAACATGGGCATTTCAGTTGTCCATAGGAAACTCGATGATAAGAAATCGCCAAGCAGAACAAGGCTGGTGATCAAACAATTGTATTTTGCCTCTAGAACTTGTGTTCTCAAAAGGGAACTATTGTCGATAAAAGGGTTAAATGTACAGCGTCGTCCAACGTTGTCTGCAAGTCGTACTGTACTACCAAAATGACAATGTGCTACGTTCTCTTACACAAGCACAGGTCTGACTAGGCAGTACAAATTTTGGAGTATCACAAACGTGTTTGTGAATTTCCGCTCACATGTACGTCCTATTCTCACGATGTTGTGCAGTTCATTATCGCGACATTCTCACTTACAAAAAGGCCACGCCAGCGAACGTGCGTGATCGTCCGGATCGCCGGGTTCCAAGGAAACCGTCAATAACACCGAGAAAGAAGACAATAAAATGTAAAATTTAACAACCAAAGAATGTCAAAAGACGGTCGCTTGGCAATTTAACCTTTAACGTTTAAGCTTTCGTGCTTTTTCTTCTAGGCCTGGCCCCCAATTTACCCGCTGAGCCGCACAGGAACAGGAAGAAGCCGGGCAAGGATCGACGTCAGGGGCTGTTGGAAACAGACGAGAGGAAGGCGATAAAGTTGACAAAAGACGACATTTCACAGGCTCAAGAATAATATGTGGTTGAAGAGGAGATTTCTCATTCAATATCTGGGTATCATCTGGCTCGTGTCTATTCTAATACACGGCCGATATGCATCCAAAAGAAGCGCCCGCTAAATGGTAAAATAAGAAACTATTGTACACGCTTCGCGCATTTTTTCACTTTCATATGCTTGCTTGATTCCCAATGTCGCAGCTCGTAGTCGACTTTTGTAGAGTACATCGTCTCTCGTCTATCAGACGTCGCTCGCGACTCGACATTTTGCATCCATCTTCATCGGCATGCAGCAGTACATCGAGGTAGGTCGATTCAGCATGGGAGACAATGTACACCATCTGTCGTCTAGACTGGCGGTGGCCTCAAAAGGGTCATCGCAGTGTAGTGTTTTAAACGGGATCTCAATCCCTTCGTCTTTCTCCCCTCACACCAGTGACAATCGCTGCATCACGCCCAAGGTCGCTTCCTTCACCGGCCGCCACACTCGCTTATGGCCGTCAAAGTGGACGTACGCGGCACCAATCGTCAGGCCCGCCAAGTGTGCCGCGTGCGCCAACGGCAGCCGCTTGAAGCCGACAAACAGGCCGTACGCCTCAAAGGCGGCCAGGCCCATCAGAAAGTCCGAGGCCGGCAGGCTAAAGGGAATGAGGATGATGCCGAGCTGGTTGTTGGGGTAGGACATGCCGAACGCGCCGACGACGGCCATGACGGCTCCGCTGGCGCCGCGGGCAGGGATGACTCGGTCCAGGGGGCGCGGCCAGACGGTGGCCAGGTGGTAGGCGTACGACGCGAGAACGCCGGCCGAGAGGTAAAAGGCCGCCAGGTGGCTCCCTGAATGGTCAAACGTTCGACTGGCTGCAACGGGCGGCAAGAACTGCACGACACCGTACATGTTGAGGCCGAGGTGCGTCAACCCAACATGGCCAAACGCCGACGCCAGCATCGTGAAATTGGTGCCGGCCGCGGGAATGTGCGAAAAGAGCGCCGACGTGCCGGGCAGCAGCCGCTCCAGCGCAAAGACGCCAATGTTGGTCGACACCAGCCCGGCCATGAGCTTGCCGGCCTCGGGCAGCTCCGTCCATGCCGCGGGGATGATGGAGTTGGAGGAATTCGAGGAGTCAGACCTCCTTCCCATCCCCAGCACCGGGCTGCGTCCGCCGTTCCGCGCGACAAGCTCGCGTACAACGTCGAGCTGCCTCGTCGAGACGGGTCCTTTTTTAGATGTCTTCTCCGCCCCGTACAGGCCATGCTCGGCACGCATGTCGTGGACAATCTTGGCGTCGTGCCGGATCTCGTAGGCCGTACAGCCCACATAGATCGTGCCGACCGCGCCGGCGCACCACAGCGCTGGCCGCAGCACGCGCACAGGCGGAAGGCCAAAGGCGGACATGAGGAGGGGATGTGTTCGGAAGGGAGGAGGGTCGTCGTCAAGTCGTGTCGCGTGAGTGTAATGAGCCGAGTTTGCGTCTGCTCGAGGCAACTTGAAGCTTGTGATGTTCCATTGTGGTCCATTTTTGACCCTTTGACGGCACCTAGCCTCTAGCCTTTAGCCTTTAGGTAAGAGCGAGTGGGGGTTGTGCCGCTGGCCTCCGTAACTTGTCATGAAAGCTTGGAGCTGGTGTGGGTCTCCCGAGGTTTGGCGGCACACGTGATTGCACCTGTCACTCTTTTTCTGGCACTTACACAACAGATGACAGCATGGCGACACAACATGAACGCCAAGTCCTGGTTTTGAAGACGAGTCTGTAAGTGGGGAAGAATGATGTGCTTTCTTTCTTTTCTTTCTGTTATTCTTGATTTATTTTATTTTCGTGGTTTTATATTGCTAATATTTCACAGAATAAAAATGAAATAAATGCAGAAATAAATTGATCTTTTCTTGACATGATGTCGACGAGCATCTCCAATCACACATATTTTACCACGGCCTACCTTTCGTAGAATGGGCCAAGCATTGAATCTGAAAGAAAAGATAGCCTTTTATGTTGCTTAGAGTATAGAACAGCCTGTTATAGCAGACCAAGTTGGACCTACATTTGGATATCGTTTTGTACATCCTGTAGCCATTGCCGTTATTGCTAGGCGTTATCTTTGTTCAGACTTGGATGCTCCGACGGAGGTCTAGTAAATGGGTATTGGTTTCTGTCCATTCTTTTTGCAAAGTAGACGCATCTTTACGCATTCTTACCTTGACCGCGCCCTATGACATGCATGTATCACCAGTGTTGCAACAGTAGAAAGACTACAGTGCAGATTAGTCACTAACACCGACGCCGGAGGGCCCAATTGGGCAGGTTCTTACAAGATGGCACCATTGCGCACTGGAGCAGAGAAGAAGGATTCCAGGACCCTCAACATACATCTCAGTGACTCACTATTGAAGATTGGGATCTTATAAAGTCGAGTCACTGCCCTTTACGATATTTACGATTGGTCTTACCACTTCTTCTCGCCAATTAATTTCACATCCCACCACGATGTCCCTCGAACTCCCCTTTGTGACGCTCGACGTCTTTACGACGAAGCGCTTCGCGGGCAATCCGCTGGCAGTTGTCCAGATTCCCGTGGGCACCACTCTCACGCAAGACCAGAAGCAACTCGTCGCGCGCGAATTCAATTTCTCCGAGACGGTGTTTCTGCACGACAACGAGAGCGCCGACAAGAGCGACCACACAGTCGACATTTTCACGACTGACCGGGAGCTGCCGTTCGCAGGACACCCCACCATTGGCACGGCGAGCCATGTTTTGGGTAGACAGCCAGCAGCTTCCGGCCAGACATCCCTCCTGGTCAAGGCCGGCCGGATCCCAATTGAGCGGGTAGGCTCCTCTGGCCCGTCCGACCCTTTGGTTGTCCGCGCGTCTGTCCCGCACGACGTGCACGCTCACGCCAGCACGTTGAGGACCACGACCGGCATCGACGCCGTCCTCGCATCTGGTGCCGTCGGCCACGGCAGCCCTGCCACCGAACAGGCCGAGCTCGACGCCCCCGTCGTGTCCATTGTCCGCGGCATGACTTTTGTCCTTGTAAAGCTCGACTCTTTGGAGGAATTGGGGGCCGTCACGGCCAGCGGTCGCGGCCTCGACTTTGACCAGCTGCCGGACCTGCTGGACAAGGGGCCGTGGAGCCGCGAAGAGGCCGGCGGGCACGTCAGCCGGTACTATTACGTGGTGACCGATTCAAGAGAAGACGGCGCGGACATCCGCACGCGGATGATCGGCCTCAGCGAAGAAGACCCCGCGACGGGCAGTGCGGCGTGCACGCTGGCGAGCTACCTGACGCTGTCGGCTGGTTCTCAGTCAAACGGAAAACTGCTCCGGTACAATGTGACGCAGGGCGTCGAGATGGGCCGGCAGAGCGACATTCTGGTCGAGGTGCAGTCCAAGCCGGAGGGCGGCATTGAGTCGGTGTATCTTGGCGGCAGTGCCGTCGAAGTGACGCGGGGAACGATCCGTCTGTAGGGGAGGGTTGAGGTGACAGACAGATATATGAATGTGTGCTAGAGCTCAAAAGAGACAAAAAAAGACAGTCACGAAACGAAATTGCATGCCACCGTTTTGCTCCTTCGCCGTCGCGAAAACGCGCAGTTTAATGAACGCCGTCAGCTTATCTGAATCCTTCTTGAAAAAACACTCTTCCTTTTGCACAAGACAAGACAAATCCAACGGCAATGGTGTTGTGGCGCGACTCGTTCCTTCGCGGTGTCTCTGATTTTGTCTTTGTGCTCTCCTAATTCCTTGATTTTTTCTCATTCCTTGTCTTTTGTTCTCTCTCATGCTACCTCAAAGGAATGGAGGCATTGAGAAAGATACCGTGCTTGTGTGACGCACGCGTTACTCAGACATGTGGCCGTAATCAAACTGAGGGAATGACATACCGTCGCGGCTTGATTGCTTGATTGCTTCATGGCAAGCTGCAGTCTGTTGCAGTCTGTCGCTGTCGTTGAATGATTTGATCACGGCGGGCAAAATACATACGAAGCTCTCCGTATTACTCTCTTACCGTGTACTGTGTATTTACATACGTCCTACAGTACGACATCGTCGCAATATGGAAAGGAAACGGAGTTCTCGAAAACGTGCGTCGCAAGGGCTGGACCTCGTAAATTGCAACTGCCAAGCTCAAACGCGTGCTGAGACGGGTGTGTTGGAGGGGTACTTTAGGAACGGGCCTACACCCATAGTCTGGCAAGTATCTTACAGGTACCGGGGCTGGCGCCACTTTCGTCCCAGGTAAGGAGGGTACGAGGACATCGCCCTGCAAACGTTTTTCTTGGCAATCGTGAAAAAACTGGGCTGAAGGCTTGGCTGGAAGTAGGCCTAATATCGAGCGACCGAGTGTTCGATAGTTTTCTGTAAGATACAAAGTACGAAGTATTGCACAGAGTCTGGGCAATTTATTTCTTGCATGAGCAGAAGAGTACAGAGATGGGAAAACTGCTCGCAATCAATCAACTGCCAGAACTGCAACTACCGTCGAAACTGACGTATTTTGCACGACACAAACGCGACAGATGAACGAAATTGACAAAATGGCAATTGCAGCTCAATAATGATCCCCTTTTGGTCTTGGGTGCCACCATCCCACCGTAATACGACGCGGGAAATCAGCCGGAGAACGACGTGAGGCTGAGGCGACCCAAGAAAAAAACCGAGAACCCCCCAAAAAAACTCACAGACGGCCCAGACCGTCCAGGCCAAGAACCGGCGTTTTTACGTCGTACTTTGGACTTCTTACGAGAGCTTGGTTGTTTGCTTTCTCGTGTTCGACAATGCACACTGTAAATATCCGTTTCTCTCACAGGCTTCCAGCACGACGATGCTACGTTCTCATCAGACAGCAGCCAGTCCACTACCGTTTTGGCGAGGATACGCCCGGCCAGGCCCCTGTCTACCCTTCCGCGCTATTGTTCTATTTTTCGAGCCGCGGAAATCTGTGCTTCACGAACTGCGACTGCAAACTGGGTATTCCCAAAACACAAACTGGTCGACCGTTTCAAAATACACACTCCATGTTGGGCAACATGCGCACTTTTCTTTCTCTCAATTTTGTGCCAGTTCAAGTTGGAACAGCATCAGGTTTGGCGAGACTGCATTGTTTTCGCGAGGATGGCAGATGTCCTTCTGGGGAGGATTCTTCCCCTATTTACTGCTTTTACTGCTGACAGTGGGAGCGCTTCCTCCTTCCTTCAGCGCGTTTGATGCAACCTGTTCCACTGTCCTGCATTGCATCCCACGTCCCAAACAGGAAACCAGCGCCCAATAAATGGAAATATTCAGAGAGAGAAGATAGGCAAATCTGCAAATATACACAACGGACCTGAAAACCAGGAATAGAATAGGGGCGAACTGCGCCCGTATCCATATCATATCCATATCCATATCCATATCCACTAGCGCCCTGCAGCCGCCTTGTCCGATACGGGATACATTTTGTTTGGGATTTTGGAGTGGGAGACGGTCCTAGATGTTCTTTGCACTCCCAATTTTGATCATTCTAGTATCATCATTGGAGCGATTGGAGGGGCTATCCCTATTCCCCGGTAGCTGGACAATAGCGAGGCCTAGCGAAAACGCAGATTTCCACACTATCGCGCTGGTTGCCGCCGCCATCAAGACCGTTTTCCCCCCTTTTTGTCCTTTTTGTCTCATCGTTCCTCTTCTCACCTTTCCCTTTTGTTCTCCTTTTTTTGCCCACTCGAGCCTAGTCAGCACGTTCCTGCCCTCTGCCATCTGCCCTCCTGGTATTACTCCCTGCATCTCGCCCAGACTACCGAGAGTTCCAGCCCTTTTCGCTTTGCAGCCTTTCATCATTTTCAGCATTCAGCCCTTTCAAGCCCGACGGCCACCCCTGGCATTGTCCTTGTTCCTAGGTCCCATCCCTTTCTCGAACTCGCGTCAAATTCTCATTCTTTTTGTCGACCGGCCCTATTCAGTTTTGGGTTTCAATATTCGTTCTCTTCTATCCTTCTCCTTCCAATAGCTTAGACCCGCCTTGGAGAGAGGACACGCGCGACTCTTTTTTGTTTTTTTCTTTTTTCCTCTTTCTTTTTCTCCTCGACATTCGCATTGACTTGCTGACATCGACATCGACATTGACTGCAACATTATTGACACTCGTTTTCTTTGCCTCTACGACGCTGCACTTTTGTGCTGATCTTTCCGCTTCCTTTCCCGTGCCCGCTTCCCCCACCAATACGGAAAACCCGACATCAGCCTCCTTGTTCAGTCTTTTGGAGTCCTCCGTTTCAGAGTCTTGGCGGCCGTGTGCAACGCAAAGGGCGCCGTGCTTCGTCTTCGACTTTGACGACGAGCGCCTCACGTTGGCGAGTTCAACATCGTGATTGACATCACATTGTCTCCTCGCCTCAATACTTCGACTTCACCTCACCTCACATCACAATGTCTATCCTCATGGACTACGGCATCTCGCGGCGGTTCGTCGGAATCGCCCTGGGCCTGCTGGCCATTATCTACATTATCCGTCTCACGCCACACGAGATGGTGACCGATGTGAGTACTCCCTACAGTGTACTCGGTTGTCTTTGAGTTCCTCTGTCTAACCTCCCAGAAAATCTTTACAAAACCAGCGCCCGCCGCCGCCGAATCGTCGACCGGCTTCGTCATAAAAGACAAGGTCGCCCTCATCTCCGACACGCAATACTCGACCCGCCTCGTGCCCCTGATCCTGCATTTCCACACCGTCCTCGGCCCCGAGTGGCCCATTGTTTTCTATACGTCCGAGGAAACCAATGCCATTTTGACCGGCAGCAACGAGACCCGCCAGGCCGCCGTCTGGCAGCAGGCCGTCGCCCGCGGCGCCATCGACGTCCGCATCATCCCCGACATGTTCAACATGACCACCCGCCACGGCGTCAACGTCTACTTGTCACGCCCCTGGCTCTGGGAGCAGCTCGAGCCCGCCAAGCACGTCCTCGTGTTCCAGACCGACGCCATGATCTGCGGCAATGCCTACGAGACCATGGACGACTTTTTGGAGTGGGATTTCATTGCGGCGCCCCTGCATACGAAAGAAAAACTGTTCAACGGCGGCCTGTCGCTGCGCAACCGCAACATGATGATGGAGATTTTGGCCAACCCGGCCAACAACTGGGAGGACGAGACCGCCGCCGGCACGTGGACCCTGGGCGGCGAGGACATTTGGTTCTCCCGGAAAATGGACCGCATGGGCGCGCACCTGCCCGATTTTAAGAAAGCCGTGACCTTTGCCTGCCAGCACGACTGGCACGTCAGCCACAGCAAGACGCCGCTGGGCTACCACAAGGTGCACAAGAACGCGCCCAAGCGCATGGAGGAGATTGCAAACTGGTGCCCAGAGATTGCCCTGGCCGCGCCGGGCAAGCTGAAGCAGCAGGAGTAGAGAGAGAGAAGGGCGACCGAAGGGAGCCATTCTCCCCACGTCTGATTTCTCCGCCTCTGCCTTTCTCCCTTTCTCATTTCTTTCCGTCCTTTCCTGTTTTCTCCGGCGTACAATATAAAACAAGCCGGCCGTGGATGGCCCTGGCTGGTTGACTGGGATTCTGTTTGTTCTGCTTTTCGACGTCATTTTCTGTCATTTCGTTTGTCACCTTCCTCATCTGTTTAATTACTTGTCGGGTCATCGTCATTTTCATCTTAGACGCCTGTAGTATTACACGGCGCGTGTGCATCTATTCATCTTTTCATTTTTATCGTTTGTTTGGGTAACCGATATATAACTAGAATTACATTGCTGATTTTCTTTGTATGTACATTGTGTTTCTTGTGTCGTCTTGTGTGTCTGTGTATCCGGTTGTCTTCTATCGACAATGTCTACCGTCTCCTTTGATCGTGTGCCACCCTGTCTGACTGGCCTGGTCTATGCCTATTATGATGCTTTGTACACATCTTGCGGTTTATAAAATTGTGTGCTTTCCCGTGCCCTTCTAAATCTTGAAGTCAAACGTCGCCCGCTCCTGAGCAATGCACAGCCCGTCCTGGTACTCGGTCGCCACGTGGTGGCCCTGCGGGCTCCAGATCTTGTTGAGGATAATGGCCCGGCCCGCGGCGGCGCGTGGGAAACACACCTCCTGGACCCACCAGCCGTTGGCCAGGTTGTTGTCGTTCTCGGACGTCGGGTAGTACGTCATGGCGGTGTCGTTGACGTTGGTGTGGATGACAAACGTGTTGCTCAGCGAGGCCACCTTGTCGTTGAGCGGGAACTCGAGGTGGTTGGCCGTCATCAGCAGGCCGTTGCGGTCGGCCGCATAGGCGTGCACCAGGACGTGGTTGTTGCACTCGGGCGTTGTGCTGGCCGGCAGCGGCGCCAGCAGCCGGTACAGAATCAGCTCTCGGCGCTCGTGCAGCGGCTTGTCTTCATTAAAATCGGCCATGTCGACCTTTTTCATGTCGACCATGGGGAAGGTGCCGACAACGTCGCGGCGCTCGAGGACGGCCAGCAGAATGTCAATGTCGACGGGCGGCGAGGGGTCCCAGGCCGAGGGAGCTCTTTGGCTCAAAATCGACTGGAAGCGCTTCTGGACGGGCTCTTCGTGGCAGTCGGCGCCGAAACTGTGCGGGCGCGGTGTGACAAACGAGACAATGGCTGTGAAGCACACGAACCCCAGCGGTGTATCTCCGGCCGCCTCTCCCCGAAAATCTGTGTCGTCGGGAACTATGACGTCTCCCGGCCGAGCAGCCCGGCTTGGCGCTAGCGGCTGCCGTGCCTCGACGCTCGCCGTCAAAAATGACCGTCCTCTTGTCATGACGGCCACCTCGTACACAAACGGCCGGTCGGGCTTGCCAATGGCCGTAAAGTAGCCGTGGATGGAGTGCAGCCCCAGCCCCGAAACGTCGGTCCGGCTGTCCGGGTTGGCGGCGGCTTCCTGCTCGAGCGTCTTGCACACGGCCAGCACGGACTGCGCATAGACATGCCCGCCAAAGGCGGCTTGGTGGTCGGGGAAGCCGGGCCGGTCACGGCGCAGCTCGTCTATTTCCTTGCGCAAGTCGGACCCCGGCAGCCATGCGGCACGGCGGCTCATGTAGCGGGTGACATTGCTGCTGCCGTCGGTATTGGTGATGGAGGAGGGGGTGGTCGAGGGCGTAGAAGCGGTTGGTGGCGGCGGCGATGGCGGCAGAGGGATGAGCTCCATGGACTCCTGGAATGTTTTGCGGCGGGCCATTGTGGTTGTGTTGAGGAGGGAAGGAAAAGGGAGGATGGTGTTGGAGAGATCAGTCCATTCGGTGACGTAGATGTGATGGGATGGGACAGGCGTTTGTCGTAGAAGCCCGATTGCTCTTCGTCGTAGACGAGATGATGCAAATGCACGGCGCGTATATCTTGTTTGCTTTGATTGCGTTCAAGGGATAGAAAGAAGTTGTGACGGGAGAGTCCGCTCTCGTTCAAGTTCAACCATTTTGCATTTCCGTCCCGCCCAGCTCGCGACCTCGCGCTCTTGGTCGTCTCGCTTGGTCTCAACGAAACGGCAGTTGATAGCTCCAAGGCGGCCCCAAAAGGGAGCTTTTTGGCTGCTGAGCCGAGGCATCTTGCACGTGATGGGCCGGCGCCCCAGGGGAAGCCCCAACGTGCTAAAACTCAAGTCTGGGGCGTCTGGGGGATGGGGTAAAATACCGAAGAGAAGTGTGAAGATACAATAAAACGTTGAGCATTCCCGGCTCAACAATTCTATTCTAGTTAGGAGAGTACGAGCTTGAAGCTTGAGATGTTGTTGTGACGTCGCATAAACGATGTCCGTTGGACGATGCACAATGCATTGGCAAAAGAGACCAAGAGCACAAGGTCAGCACAGCGCGGGTAAGGATGAACTAAGTGCTGATGGTTTCTGACGGGCACAGTTTTACAGCGGGGAAGTGGCGTGTTGGTTCTGTTGGTCTTCTATTGTCCACTGAAAGTACAGCGTGTGGCGCTATATACTAGGCCTTTTTAAGAAGCTACAGCACCAACACTTCCACCAACACTTCCACTAACACCAAATCCTCCGCATCCCCAAAGACAAATGGCCGAGAAATGCCGGAACAAATGCACCGTGAATGATGTCGAGGATGCGATTGAAATCCCAGAGATCAAATACCAAGAAATAAATGTCCCGATACAAACGAAAGACTGGAAGCGAAATACGCACACGATGTGAGATACGTTGCAGCCAGAGTCAAAGCTGAAAGATGTGCTGGAATATTGGCATTGGCAAAGTGCGACCTTCTTCTTCGACTTTGGGCCTGCAATATTGAAACGGGAGGCAAAGTAAGGATCCAGGGGCAGTTTTGGGTAATTCTGGGCAATTCTGGACCGTGTTCTGGGGACAAGAATGACAGGTCACAATACAATGAAGAATACCAGGTTCACCTAGAATTGAGCAGAAACGAGAAGACTGACAAAATCCGGAACAGACGCCAATAGACACGGCCGGTCCTTTTCAAGGTGATCCAAGGTGTTGGAGACGAGCAAGAGTGTATTTGTAAACACTGGCATGCACCGTTAAAGTCCAAAGTCCGGGGTATTACTCCATACTCGTACGGAGTATTTTGTATCACCCTCGCAGCCGTGGCAGTCGTGATCTGACAGCCCGCGATGACCCCATCGTGCACGAGTCATGGACCCTGCACGCCGTGCTTCGAGTCGCAGTTGACGTGCTTTTTTGGAGAGACGAAAAAGACAAAAAAACGGAGGTCGGGCATAAAAGTTGCGACGACAAATAACAAGCACAACAGTTCGTAGTCAAGGTGAACTCCAGCATCAGCGACAGCTCCCCTTTGCATTCTTCCACTTTACGCGTATCCGAGCTGAACACACCTTCGTCGGCGACAGCCGCACTTGTCCACGCGCAGGGACCACTCCATGACCTCTGTCGGAGCACGCCGTCAATTTAGAAGTTGGAGGCTGTGAGAGATCAGCACAGGGTCTCAAGGCAAGGCTGTCCTGTTCATTCCTCTCACTTCACCGAGATGCTCTTCTTGTCGTCTTCATTCTTTCTTGTCGTTATTCCCGGACGACTGTCTTGCATTTGTCAAGTTGGACGGCAATGCGGTTATTCACAAAAGACATCGTGTGATGAAGCTTGCTTTTTCAGTCGCGCAAATACTTGCCATCGCGAAGAGTGAAATCGTCCCATAACATGGAAAAAGGCTGCCCAACGGCGCCTACGAAATAGACTCCAAATATTAGACTCCAAATACGCCAAGAAATAATCGTCAAGCAGTGGGTCGCCGTAAATTGCCTTTTGCCCTTTCTTGCCTGTTGCGAATTTGCAGGGCATTTCCCCTCTTTTGTTGTCGGTGCTTTTGCCCTTTCCCTTTTCTCTGATCTCCTTTGTCCCTGTCCCTGTCTTTTTGCCCTGCGGGCCCTATTTTCTGCCCGTCGAGGGAGTGCCCGCAGCTAGCGACGGGCCTTGCACTGTAGCGCTTCGGATGGACATTTTTAAGGATATTTTAGGTAATAAGATGAAAACAGGCGAGACAAAGACGACAATCGACAACAACAACAGACGATAATCGATGAACCTGCTGATGAAGATTGAAAAAGAGGCACGAAACATCTATTCGTTCACATCTCGACGGCCTCTCGGTGTGGACTTTTATTCCGTTTCGAGCCAAGAGTTGAGAGGGCAGGCAAAAGATCCAAAGTGAAAGAGCATCTCACCAATAGGAGTCGCAAGGATTTTCCCCAAGGATGCAGGGGAATAAATATGTGTCGTCTCAATTTGTCCAGCTCTTTTCATTCGAGAGTGCAGCCCTGGAGAACAGAAAAAGAAACAAAAAAGAAATAGCGTCGGCAGCGTCGACAACACTCCCCTCCTTCTTTTGGTGGTCACGCGCGTTGAAAAATTGCGTCGAAACAGCCAATGAGAAATCAAACATGCGTGTTTTATTCGCAGCCTTCGTTTATTCTTTTTATTTCCAGCAATGTAAATCGTTGAAACAGACGAGTGCCCCGTTTTCTGTTCATCTGTCAGATCTCGCTTTTTTTTTTTTTTCTCCTTCTCCTCTTCCCCTTCCCAAGTGACCGGGACAAAGGCCAAAAGAGTTAAACGAGGAAAAAGAAAGTAAAATGGGGATGAGGAGGAGGCGCACAAAAGAGGCGCATCAAATGGAGGGGACTTTACGGAGTACTCGTCTCCTCGTCTCTTTCTTCCTCTCGTCAAGGTTGCAGTCGTAATAAATCGTACGTAAATGGGTGCAGAGGCGGGCTGGACAGGCCGACAGTCGACAGGGTCGTAAACGAAAGGGTGAGAGACAACGTCGTCTTGCTTTCTTTTTGCTCTTTTTGCTGATGCTCTCCCTGCAACAGCCAGAGTCGAGACTTTGTTCTCTCCCGTCCTCGAAATAGCTCGTCAGGGGGCAAGACTGAAAACAAAAAGGAGGGTGGCTCGGGTGGCATCTCATCACCTGTCACTTTAGAGGTGTTGCTTAACATTAGCGTGTATACTTGGAGGATGTTCCTCGCATTCGGCCTCCAACTGTAACTGCCATCTGTTGACTTGACGTTCGCCTCATCTTCTAGTCTTGTTATTAGTCTCCTTGTCGTGCATCACAGGATCAACCCAGATTGACCAGATATTCCCAGATATCCCAGATCGCGAAGCTAATGTCCAAGTCGGGTCCCCTTGTCACATCACATCTCGGAATATCTCCCGGTTTTAGTAGGTAAGAGGTACCTGACGAGAACGAGTCGTCTCTCTCTCTCTCTCTCTCTCTCGCCTTGCTTGCCTGCCTGCAAATGCAAAGATCGTCGGGCTGGGCGTGTTCGATTCTTTCCTTCTTCTCGTGACAGTGACACAGCCCTTGCTCGTCTCGAGGGACACTCTTTTTTGAGGCTCGCTCTCCGTGTTCTTGTGGCAAGCTTTCTCAGAAATGTGCTGAACCAGAGAGGAGTACTCTCAAAACATGACAAGTCACTCTCTTCTGTCCCAGCTGCCAGGTCCCAGCAAATTTGATTTTTCTTCATTTCATTCCCCAGCTCGGCGACACCGGCACCGACAGCCAGCAAAGAAATGAATCATTTATTCAAGCCACCAACACAGAGGCAACTACTGTGTACGAATATGTGACTCGCATGAAAAAGAAAAAGAAAGCAGAGAATGTCTCAAGAAGGTGAGGAGAATGAGAGTACTCCGTCCATAAAAGACTCATAGAACAGAAAAGGGGGAGGCGAAACAACGGCAGGACCGACTACAATACAGAAAACAAAAGACGACAAACGTGGCAAACAAAGTGAAAGTCGACCTCACTGGGAAGATGCATTGGATTGAATGTGCACTTTCACTTTCAGTTAAGTCGACTCGGTGGTACCAAGAAAAAGAAGGTCGTACGGGACAAGATGTGACTGTGGAGAGCTGACAATAGTGTCTGGGGTTTAACCTTTTTTACCTCTCTTGTCTTTGGCTCGTCTCTGTCTGTCTCTGGCTTCTCCGCCCCGGCTTCGTGCATCTGGACATGCAGGCGTGCAGGAGACTTGCATTCATTTTGCTGGGCGGGCTGGATAGGCTGGGTTCAATTTGTTCTTTTTTGCGTTGTGTTGCAGTTTGTAATACGGAGTAAAGTACGGGTTACGTCGAGTGTCGCACTCCTTCCTCTCCGCGGCCGGCAAATTCAAAGAGGTCACAGTAAGGTCACAAATCAGGTCGCTTTGATTTGTGACAGAGACAAAAGACGGCCGACATAACATCTCGCCCTTATTTCCCCTTTGCCTTTGCCTCTGCACATCTTTCCTTTTCTTTTCATTGCTTTCCCCTCTTCTTGCCAGTCTTCCCCAGACCCAGGTTGCATCGTGTCTCCCAGGCACTGTTCTGGCCGCAGCCTCGCCCACCAGGGTTGGCCTTGGAAAGGTACTCAGCTCTATACCCACCCGAGCCACCATTACGCTTTTGAATTGTCAGAATATTGGTTCTTGGTTCTCGGTTTGTCGCCCTTGTCGCTCTCGTCTCCTCTTTCCTCGTTTGTCTTCGTCCCTCCACCTTGTGTTCCGGGGCTGCACACCCTCTTTTGTCAATTGACGGCCTGGATTGGGACACAGGACAGAGTTTGGGTTCACAATAATGTGTACTCCGACTCTGTACCCTCAACGGCACCGCGTCGGTCAACGTCTTTGACAAGTCTCGTGGTCAACGTATACAGTCTACGACTTGTTCTTCTTCAACTTCTTTTCTTTGCCTTCTTCGACTTGTTTCTTCTTCTCCTAGTGTCCCCTCTTTCCACTTTTCATTCCTCCGACTTACACGGGATTGCACGTTACAAGTGCGCCCATCACCCGTCACCGATCTTTTAATAGCCTAGCCTGTTCTCGTCTTGTCTTGTTTCTGTTTCTTGTCCCGCTTTTGCTTTCTCTCTCCCAGACTCCGCCTCGCAATTCAAAGTTACCTTTCACTCGTCTCCTCCAGAGGTCTCACACCTCCGCTGTCAGACCCTGGCATTTCTCAGAGTCGCACCCTGGCTGGCACCCTTGTTCTTGCCTGCACCTTCCCATTGCACCCTGGAACAGAGCACGGGAATTCTTGACTTTTGCACTTTGCACACCCCCTCTTTCGAGTCGTCGTCGTCTCCTCCTTCCTTCCTCCTTTCCTGCCATCTTTTCCCTTTTCTCACGGTGACTTCTCTCCTCAACTCCCAACTTACCCGGCTGTTTGGATTTTGTGGAGAAAACTGCAGTCAAAAGACACAAGAACCACGAATCGAATGAAATAAAGCATTCCCGGCTTGCGAGTCGTCGAGTCGGACATCGTCTCCTCTTTCCTTTCTATTCCCCCAATCCTCCACTCGTCCACTCGTGTCCTCCACTTCGTGTGGTCCGTGTCGCTGTCGCTTTTTGTCGCCCTTGTCTCTTCTCCTTCTTTGCTTTCATTTGCGACTCTTTTCATTTGACAAACGCAAAAAGTGACGACTCCACGGCGCACGGCGCACAGAGTACTTGAACAGACACAACCGCCACCACTGCACAACTGCACTCCCCTCACGCGCACCTTGCACTTGCCTGCACCTGCACCTTGACCTGCACGACCCCAGATTCAGCCAGACTCTTTTTACCTTTTTCTCTGCAGGCCTGTACCTAGACCCAGAACCGAAGCCAAACCCAGACGTGGAGTGGACCCGGCTTCCGCCTCACACCACCCCCTCTTCTTTCTTGGGATTTCCTTTCGTCGGATTCCTTTCGTCGGATTCTTACCTCTTGCCTTTTTTATTCTTACTTCAACCTCTCGTCCCCCTTTCCTTCCTTTTCCTTCTTGAGCACACGACTCGACGTTTCGTTTAATTATCGGTGTCTTTATTCTCTCGGTATATTTTATCGTCAGTAGAACAGAGTGGCCTTGAACATTCATATATTCTCTTCTTCTTTCAACCTTCGTTCATTCCTCTTCCCTCTTGACCTCACTCATTCCCTCACTCACCTCTCTCCCCCCTCGTCGCACCGGACTTTATAACACCAACTTCCCCACACTCTTTTCACGACTCGCTCTCATCCCATCTCATCTTTCTTCACTCACGATTGATTCAACGACAACTTAAACTCACCAACACAACGCTGACGACGACACATTGACGACTCTGCCGGTATTTAGCCGTCTGCTTTCAGCTCTCATCACTCTCACATCCACTCATCCGCCAACTTCACAATAATCACAGACTGCCGCCATGACATGACCCCGTGACGGAAGCCCTTGCGGTGCTACAGCATTTTTTTTTTTTTCAGTCAGGCCAGCAGACCGCCAAAATGGCCACGCAGGTCGACTCCCTCGGATCGTTCAAGTCGTTCCGGCCATGGCGGCACCGGGATAATGGAGCCGGCGGTTCCGGCCATTCAGGTTCAAACAGCCATGACTCCCACGACGTCCAGGACACACGGCCCGACGACAGCAGCAGAAATAATGTCCGCCAACTGCAGGACCTCCATGTCGTCAAAAAGGAACGGCCACCACCCTCACAAAGAGAGAACCACCGGCCACGGTCAACCTCAACCTTGCTGTCGTCTCCGCCATCTTCACAGTCTCCTTCCCAGCGGATATCAGCATCCCATCCAGCACAAGCGGACGTATCGGTCGATATACCACCAGCGTCGCCAGCCACAGCCACAGAGCCTTTGTCATCAATATCAAACTCAATATCAACATCAACATCAACATCTACCGACGACACACCACGCACACCAGGACCAATCGTCCTTCCCCGGGATACGTCGCCATTGCCGTCACCATCAGTCTGCCCACCGCCACCACCATGCAGGCCCTCTCTAAAACGCAGGCGGGCCCTGTCCGACGTCGACGGCCCCAACACGGCCGCCCTCTGCTGCAAGAAGCGGAGACTAAGACGGTTCCTGATCACGTCACGGCTGTCCCAGCCCTTTTCGCAGCCAGCCACCCACATTCTCAACCGTGAGTCCGTCGCCTCGGGCGACAAGCGGTTCTTAAAGTTGGCCGCCATTATGAACGCCCGCCGCATCCTGGGCAGCGCAAAGGCCCCGCACACGCCCGTCGCCAGCGAGTCCCTGAGGAGAGCGGCCATGGCCAACCGCCTGAGGAGGCGACTCTATGCCGAAGCAACGGCCGCATCCACCGCCGGGCGGCCCCTGACAGGCATCCCGCTGTCGCTCATGGCCAACATGGCCAACGCGCGGTTTACGATTGTGCCGGTGTCGACGGCAGGGCGTGTGCCGGGGGTGACAACGACGGCGACAGCCACAGCCACAGCAGCGGCAGCACCGACAACACCCGCCGTGTCAGTCTCCTCATCCGCCGTCTTCGCACCAGTGTCGGGCTCCACTGTCGCCAAGTCTCCGCCATTGTCGCCTCATCGGCCTATTGTTCGAGCCGTCTCGCGCAGTCCCAAGCTCCGGCCGGTCAAGGATCCAAAAGTGCTGTCCCGGCTGCAGAGAGAGGCGGACTACAGACACGACCGGCACTACGAACCCTTTGACGCAGACGACGACTCCGAGTGCACCGCCTTCCCGGCCAGCGAGCACGCCTCTGCGACGGACAGCTACGAAGACGACGACGACTCGGAGGATGTGTATGCCGACTTCAGCGTGCTGTTTAGCAGTGCAACGGCCGGCGACGAGCTGGAGGATCTAGACGGGCTGGATGGCTTGGACGGGCTTGATGACTACATGGACGAGCTAGACGGCATTGCGCATTTGCCGAGGTGACACAATGCGTAGCATTGAAAATAAAAATGATACCAGGAGTTATGGACGGGATATGGACAGGAACATGGGCATGGACACTATGGGATATTTAGGATAGGCATGGATGGACATTTTGAATTCAAATAAATACAGTACATACGCTCATCTTTCCTTACTTCGCTTTCAGTCCTCGCTTCGCTCGTGGTCGTTTTGTCTAGTTTTAGCTGCTCGCTCCGCTCACAGGTTTGTCTGTCTTGTCCTTTTCCTCCTTCGGCTCGTCCTCCTTGAACCGGAACAGGATGGCCTGCTCCAGCGGCGGCAGCCCCTCCTCCATGGCGCGCGCAATCAGCTCTTCGGTCGAGTTGCTCATCTGTGCGGCGCGCCACCGGCCAATGTGCGTCAGGAAGCGGATCGACAGGATCCGCAGGTTGCCCACGGTGTGCGACGGCCGCATCAGCTCCTTGAGGAAGCCGGCGTTGCCCATGCGCAGGCCGCCGATTTTGCCCCTCAACTGGGCGCGGCCTTGCGACCCGAGGGAGTCGATGTCGTCGCTGTCGCTGCTGTCATCGGTCTCCAGCGGCTTGACTCTATGCATATCGTGGATTCTTTGGAGAGTCTGCCGGTCGCTCAGCGGCACAAAGAACATTTGCTCTTCCGGGGAGGCGGCCGTGCCAAAGAGACCGCTCGCGACGGCCTGCTCGCGCGTGCCACTCAAAACAATCTCGTCAAAGTAGACCAAGAGCTGGGCCAGCTGTTTTTGCTTTTGTCGCCGGCCACCGTTCTGTTGGTTCTTGTCGCGCCGCTCCTCGGCCACAAGGGCGCACCGTTGCAGCAGAGGAAAGATTTGCCGGCCAACGTGCGAGCTCAGCAGGGCATGCTCGACGGCAATGTAGCCCCCACTCCGAATGGCCTCGTCCACGCACCCAATCAGCTGGTGCTGCGCCAGGTCGGCAATACTGACCGTGTTGGCCGGGTTGACGGGCGGCGGCGTATTCGGCAGCCGGTCGGGCAGAACAGGCGCCATTGGGGGCGGCGGGCCGGCCACTGGCACTCTCCAGATTGAGACTTCGTCGTCGTCTTGTCGACTACTGCCACCCACTGGAGAGGCCGGCCGTGGAGGCGTCCTGGTCCCGTCCGGCCGCGTCGCCCGCCCCAGCAGCATGTAGTCCACGGGCCGCTTGCTGTTGAGCAAAATCGTGTCCCGCGACGGGTCGTACCACACAGGCTGGCCCTCGGCGCCGATTGTCCAGCGGCCGCTTCGGAGCGTGGCCTGTCTTGATTCAAAACACGTACTCGCCAACACCTGCGGCATGCGGCTGCCGCTGCCGGACCGCGGGCTGGGCGGCACCACCTGGCCGTACGGAATGTGGTCATAGTTGTTGTTGTCGTACTCAAACAGGTTCGTCGTCGCCGCCCGGTCGTACGCGTCCGGCACCAGCGGCCGCAGCCCAATCACCCGCCGCGGCAGCGCTTCTGTCCAGATGGCGCTGCGGATCTCCGCCGGCAGGTCGGCGAACGTGACGCGGGGAGAGGGCAAATGGGAGGGTGCGTCTGAAGGTGCGTCTGAAGGTGCGTCTGAAGTTGTGTCCTTGACGGCAGTGTCTGCACCCTCTTCTGTTGGTGTTGATGATGATGATGGTTCTGGCTCGGGCTCTTGTTCTGTTTCTGTCTCTGTTTTTAATTCTGCTTCCACCTCTTCCTTATCTTCATTTCCACCATCTCTCTTGCTGCCGCTAGATGTCAGCCTCCGCGCAAGTCTCCCTGCCAGTCTTGCTGGAGGGTGTTGTCGGATGAACAGTGCTGTCTGCATTTTGAGATGTAGTAATGTCTTCTGGGGAGGCTGTGATATGTGGTGATAATGGAGAGAAATGGATGGAATCAATAAAAATCAATGGCAGTATCGTGCTCTTATACAGCAGCTGGAACTCAATCAATTCTCCACGTTCCTCTCTCTGTGGTTGTGCTTCCCCTGAATTCAAAACAAAAAGAAAGGTTATGTCGGTGCCTGTCCAGGCTGCAGGATTTCGGTATTTCAGGGCGCTTTGTGCGATGTTTGGCGGATTGATGTCTGTGGATTGATGCATTGGCGTTGGTGTTGAATGGCGTTCAATTGGCGACAGCCTTGTCTTTTATTCCTTCTTTTCTTTTCTTCTTTTCTGACCCCTATCGTGGCCCTGCTAGGCACCTGAATTACAGACAAAACTGCCTTTGCAAGTGAGGCTTTCTCAAAGAAGTCCGTGATGCTGGCATGTGTTAGTGGTGTTAGTGAGTTGTTAGCGGTCGAACGTCCATTTCGGGCTTGGCGCAAGGCACTCAAATAGCGCCTCATACAAAAGGCGGAATTGAATCGCGACCAGCGAGAGACACCATTCCCCATTGCAGTCTGCTTTCCTTCAATCGATATGCATTGCTTTCGCTATCGCTGTTTGCTGTTGCTTTGCTCTGTAATACCGCTAACCCAAACCCAAAGTCCAAACCAAGCCAAAACCAAAAACCATGAAATACCAAACAAAAGAAAATGCAGGAAACAAAATGCAAAATACAAGTGCCGTTGCCAGTCTGTTCTATGCTCTACCGTGTCCACCCTCTATCGCCATTGTGTGAACATAAATCGAGTTTGTCCCCTTCGTCGTCCACATCACTGCTCAGCGCCCGTCTTGTCGCGCTTGTAGTACTCGTCCTGCAGACGCTGGTGCTCCTCGATGTGGCCGTTCGCTCCATTCGTCTTTGTTCCTTCGACACCCAGTTCCGGCATTGTCGGCTGTCCGTTCGGCGCCAGCCCCCGCGACCGCCACAGCGCCTCGCGCTCCCGCAGAAGCTCGGCCGCCCATGCCCGCGTTTCCGGCAGGGCCATCTTGGTCGCCACGTACGCAAACTCGCCCAAATCCAGGTGGCCCTCGCCGCGCTTCTCGTACTCGTGCATTTGCAGCAAGAGCTCCATCTTGTCGACGTCGTGCACAAAGTGGCTCTCGGGCGTCAACGAGTCCTCGTATTCTTGCCAGACAGACCGGATCTCTTGACCCACAGCGCCGGCATTCACGCCCCCCACCTGGCCCAGCAGCGTCCCCGTAATGTAGTCCATGGTCGACGCCTCCCGCCGGTTCTTCTCGGGCTTTGGCACGCCGTCGACCGGCGTAATGTCGCCGACGAGCGCCTCCGCCATGTCGTGCACCAGGCACATCTTGATGCACCGGTTCATGTCCAACCGGGAAGCAAGCTGCGGCGGCGCCAGCATCGAAATGAGCGACATGCGGTACATGTGGTCGGCAATGGACTCGCCGTGCGCGATGCCGAACCGGCGCCAGCCTTCGCGTTTGGTCGTCTTCAAGAGTTCCAGCAGGTGAAAGTACGGGAGGGGGGAGGTCGAGTTCTCGGCGGGCTTGGCGTCTTTGCCGTAGATGGCCTCGGTGGCCTTGTCGACCGTCCAGTCGCCGTCGACCTTGGGTGTCGGTACGACGCCGAGTTCTAGGAGAAGAAGTGTTAGAGAAGCTTTCGAGTTGTCCGCTGTGACACCGGTGTATCGCCTACCTGCAATGAGTTCCTCGGCCGTGATTGGCTTGCCGTTCGCGGCCGGCTTGCTATTGTCTACCATTGTGTGGAGGAGGAGGTGAAGGATGGAGAGGAGGAGTGTCGAAGAAGAGAGGTGGAAAAGGAAGAGAGAAAGACGAAAAGTGCTGGCGGCTCTCTAGAAATGCTTTTGTAGACCCTGTTTGTTCGTCTGTCCGTCAATCGTCGTTTGTCCGTCGTAATGTGGTTGTAGAAGGTGAGAGCATCCAAAGGAAGTAGATGCAAAAGGGACAATCAGAAAAAAACTACTGTCGCAAAACTAAAGCAAAAATAATGCCATCGCTACTGGTCGCTACTGGTTCCCCGCCATGACATGTAAACAGAGGCGACAAAAGGCGCTATGCTTATCGCTTATCGCTCTTTTCCTCTTTTTTAGGTGGTGGCTCCAGTGGTGAGTGTCCAATCAGCGCCCACATCCACTCGGCTTACTCCGGCCCTGCAGCCTGCAACCTGCAACCACTGTACTGTGTAAAGCCGCTTTTGCCCAAGATCTGCCTTTGTCTGCGATCAGAGTTGTCTCAAACACTCTTCAGTTTGCACGTTTTCAGAACGAGAAAAGGAAAAAAACATAAAAGAAAATGGGGGAATTTAATGGAATTTTACTCGATTATCTCCAAGTGTATTGGTTTTTATTGTATTTTTGTTTAGTTTGCTGACATTTAATTTTCAAGTTTTCGTTTCATTTTTATTCGATAAATTTTGACCAAAATAATAAACTTGTCACCCATTATGCACTGCAATACATATGTGACACGCAAAAATGTACATCACAGATTTAATCACTTCTTATTCAATACACTGCGTCCCATCTCACCAGAATGCTATTGTGTTGCTTTGCATGTCCGCATTGTTGGTATTGGCAAAAAGACTGTCGAAGTTGTCACTGACATCCGTTCAGCGGTCCGGCGTTAGCGTGTCAGCGTGTGACGTCCCTGTGTTGACTTTCTAAGCCGTTGTTTACTGCGATTGCTTGGGCAACGCACGTTCCCGCCTGACGTCTTAGCGCACTTTAGAGCTAGGACAGGCGACTGCGAGACAGGGCTCGACTCTCAACTCGGCATTTGAAGGGCGACCTTGACAATTGTTGAGTTGTATTACTTTTTGTATTTTCTTTATCGTCACTTTCAAATCATTCTGTTATCACTCTCGCCAGTGCATCCTCGACTTGCATCGTTACGTTCATCGACCACCCGCCCAGAATGAGCTTCTGCCTGCTGGCGTGTTAGTGTTAGCGGCTGGGCTCTCCAGGTTTCCAGCTTTACCTTCTCCTCAGGCTGTACCCCAACAAAGAAGGCACGAACTTGCCTTGCCTTGCCTCGCCTTCCCGCTTATCCCACGCAAGGCAAAAGAAGTCTTGTGACGTCCTCCGCACCTTTGTGTAGCCTCACTTTTTGCGCACTTTTCATGCGACCGACCACTCGACGACTCATATCGTCGAACACCTTATCGAAGCCGACATCATCTCTCATCTCGACATCTGTTTCGACCTCGCCTCCTGTTGACCAGCATGCGCTGTTGAGAGCGCGTGCTGTGGATGACGACGATCACGACACTCTGACTCGATAATAATCACGACTCTCACTTTTCACACGACTCCCCCCTCCACCTCCAACATGTCCTCCCCAAAACACGAGTTCCATGTGCCCGGCGCATACCACTTTGACAACCCGCCGTCCTTTACGGCTAGGGCCCTCGGCGCCGACGTCTTCTTGCCGCCCGTGGCGTCGACGTCGTCGCCAGCGGACTCGACCACGTTTGATCTGACGAAATCGGCCGGCAGTCTCTACTCGGACTTTTCGACCGTCGCACACCCAAACGATCATGGAGCCAAGCGAAAGAGGCCGGCCCAGGACTCGCGCGAGACGACACCGATGGCCGAGTGGGATGCGAGCATGGTCAACGGTCAGAGCCATCGAGACATCCGGCGACTGCCGCACCAGGCGCCGAACGGCACGGCGGCGTACACGCTGGCCAGCCAAGACGACACATACGGCCGGCCCACACCTCACGCTGGGCTGGACGAGAGTGTTGTTTATTCGGATGTCGACTACCGACGGGCGCTGGGCCCGGCGGACGATACGATAGTGAATAACCCGTCTGCAGACCCGACAGACCCCGAGAAGTGGAACGTGCTGCACGCACTGGGCAACGTGGTCGGCAAGGTCTGGGAGTTTTGCACAACGGGTGCTTTCCGGGGATTCCATGCGGGCGGCGGCGCGGGCTACGACTGGGAGACGGGGAAACCGACAAACGAGCACGAGACAGCGGAGCCGGCGAATGGCCCCGTGAACGAATTATCCGAGAAAAGCTTCTATGCGGCGACAGAGGCACCCTCGAATGCCGACAGCGACCGCGAGTCAACACCACAGCGCAACGGCAAGCGGCGGCAGGTCAGTGCAGGGCGAGGCGACGAGCTGGGCCGTAACTGGGTCATTGTCGACTCCAAGCAGAGACGGGCACAGGGGCAGTCTGTCTCTAGTGCGCACACAACGCCACGGCGACCGGCAGCAAAGCCTCCATTACGGAGTGGACGGGCGTCAACTTCAGCCACGCCTGTACCCAGCACACGAACCCCCGACAGGAGAGCACCCAGCTATACCCGCGGCGCGGCAACAGCAACGCCGGGAACGGCCGCCTCACGGCGCATCAACACACCGATTTCACGAATGGGCCCATCGAACACAGCAAACACGCCGCAGACACG
Source organism: Sporothrix pallida (assembly GCA_021396235.1). Lineage (NCBI taxonomy): Eukaryota > Fungi > Ascomycota > Sordariomycetes > Ophiostomatales > Ophiostomataceae > Sporothrix > Sporothrix pallida. The sequence continues at coordinate 49,930 of WNYG01000059.1, read as the reverse complement.
GCGAGGCGCTTCAGGGGCGTCGGCAGCACGAATCTCCCACGCCGGCAGTCCGTCCTTGTCGTCAAGAGAACCCGCAAGCTTTGCCTCCCCACGATCGTCTACTCCCGTTGGCGGCGCCACCATCGCCTCGCCGCGACGACAGTATGCCTCGGCGACGTACAACAGCCCTGGCGGCAGCCGCATTCCGCAGCCCGGTGGTGGCGGATCCGATTACAACCCATTCTCGCGCGCTGCCGCTGGATCGCCACGGCCGGGCAGCCGTGCTGGCGGCGGACGATCGAGCAGCATCGCCTTTGGTGCAGGCAGCCCGATCCAAAAACAGAATGGCCACGGCCACGGCCATGGCCATCGCCGCAGTTATAGTGGACGCGTCGGCATGTCGCCGCTCCCCAAACAAAAGGCGTCCATGAGCAATTTGGGACTGGACGGCGAGGCTGCACCTTTGGGCATTACAGAAAGCCCCCGTCTCAACGACGAGGCGAAGCGGCTGGCCGCCCAGAACCTGGCTGCCGAGCAGGAGTCGGATGCCAAGATGGAGGCCTTTAATCTACGGTTACAGCAGATGATCCGCCAGGGGCAAGAGGCGCTGGGGACGACGTTTGAAGTGGACGGCGACGACGACGGCGGAGGGGACGACTACTGGGCGGATGACTAGGCGTGTCGTGTTGGATAAATTGGGGAGTTTCATTTCTTTCTGTGTATTTTTGACAGTTGTACATCATACCATTTTAATGCATTTCGCTTTCAGAACAGGACGCCTTCTGTTCTCAATGGTGATTTTATTTTATGAGAAGTAAAAAAAAAAGATGAATATCTGCTACAATGCCTCCTTTGAAGAAACCAAACTAAAAGATGAAAGACGAGAAAGAAAACCAGACGTAATGTAATTACAGGAAGACGGTAGAAAAGATGAAGAAAAAACATATTAAACAGAGATGAAAACCGACCAAAGATAAAGAAAGACCAACTACCAACTGAAACGATCAAAGACGATCGGGACCAAAATACATGTATATCACTCCTACACCCTCCTCGGCAAGCTTCAGGAGCCTTCGGCTCCTTCTACCGGAACCGCATAGACGCCCGGTTCGACGGCCGCACATTGTTGTCCACCCGCGACCGCAGCTGCCGCGTCTCGTGCAGCGTCTGCTCCAGCTCCGCGCGCGTCTGCTGGTCGCGCACCGATGCCAGAATGTCGACGACGGCGCGCTCGGCGCGGGCCATCAGGTCGGCCACCCACTGCGACATGTGCGAGGAGCTGTTGTTTCCCAGCGCATCAGTGGTGGCACCCGTCACCTCCACATCGTGGCACCACAGGGCGACGGCCGTGTCGATCCACTCGACGACGACGCGCCGCCGCCGGCCGGTGAACGGCACCTCCTGTGTGTCCAGCAGCCGCTCCAAAACGTGGACGACCATGGCGTGGGAGACGCGGAGCTGCAGGAACAGCAGCACGGGCCACGAGGGGTCGGCGCCAATGGAGGCGTCCTGCTGATGGGTGAGGGCGTACTCGCACAGAATGCCCAGCAGCGTCTCGACGGGGAAGATGAGCGAGTCGAGCGACGTGCGGTGGGCAATCGTCTGGATCTGCACCGAGACAGCCTCGTACGGCATGGGCGGCGGGCCCAGGGCCGCGAGCTCGGCCTCGCTGGCCTTGCGCGTGCGCACCGCCTCTTCGTACGCCGCCATGCGCTCCTCGACCTCCTCGTGCGTGCTGTTGATCAGCTGCTTCCACGTGTCGGCAATCACGCGCGGGTTGTGGTAGTCGGCGGCGTTGTAGATCAACAAACAAAGATCGTAGTAACCGGCCTGGTCGGCATAGCCGTTGAAGAGCTCCGACAGACCCAAAACGGCGCCATCCAAATCATTGCTAATCTCAATCTTGCGCTCGTCGGGGATGCGGCCGTCGGCCAGTAGGCGCTCCAGCAGGTCGTCCTGGATGTGCGCAATGTCCAGCAGCTCCGTCACCTCGTGGTTGAGCTGCTGCATGCGCTGCCCACTGACGCCGGCCGACGAGACGCTGGCATTGGCCTTGGCACGGCTCAGCAGCGTGATGCGGTCCTTGATGCCAATGGCGAACCCGGACCCGGCCAGGTTGAACTGCACCTGGGCCGCGTCAAAGAAGCGGCTGCGGTGCGTGTAGAAGCGACACAGCAGGTCGGCGTGGTGGGCGTCGGCGGCCGCGAGCCGCTGCAAAAAGGTAATGACGTGCGGCGAGTCGATGGCCAGCAGCCGGTCCGTCAGGTTCTCCTCAATGTACCACTCGTACAGGTCAAAATGGAACACCTCGTCGGCCGAGTCGTTGACGACGCTGTAGGCCTCGATGCGTTTTGTAGCGGCGAGCGTCGGCCGGCCGTCAATCTGCTCGGGCTCGGCGGCCGAGTCAATGTCGAGCTGCTTGAGGACGGTGTGCACCAGGTTGTAGCAGCGCTTGCGCTCCTCCCACTGCACGCGCCGCGGATCGGTCTCGGGCTTGCCGTCGTTGATCCACGCGAGCGCCGCGTTGCCGCGGTCCTTTTCGTGCGCGACAATCAGGCACAGCTGGATGGCGCCGGCGTAGTACTTGAGCTGCACGTATTGCGCGACGGCGCCCGTCAGGTTGGCATACGTCAAACTGCCGGCGACGCGCTCAAACAGGTGCAGGCTTTCCGACAGTAGGGCACGCGCGGCCTGTGGCGACTTGATCTGCTCGGACGCGCGCTGCAGCTGCTCCTGCGCCTTGAAAATGACGACGTCGTCGGGGCTGCAGAAGCTGCCGCAGCGGCGCCGCAGCGCGTCGGCGACCGTCTCGACATTGGACCCGCTCTCGATATTGCGGTTGACAATGGACTTGACCAGCAGCTTGGCGAGATCATTGCCGGCCGGGTGCGAAAACAGGCTCTCGTACGTCAGCTGGCGCAGCTGGTCGCGCGTGGTGTCGTCGAGGCGCACGTAAATGTCGGCGACGCGCTCGTCAAAGAGCATCAGCACAAACGAGATGCCCTCGGAAATGCTCTCCATCAGTTTCTGGAGCGCATGCAGCGCCTGGTGCTCGGCCTGCAGCGCAATCTCCTCGTGGCGCGTGGCGCGGCGGCGCACATCGGTCGGGCCCGACAGGCCCTGGATCGAGCCGGCGTTGGCTTTCAGGAAATTGCGCAGGCGCTCCAAGTTCTCTTGGACGGCCGTCAGTTTCAAGGTGGGGATGGTCGAGTTGACGACGACGCCGGATGCCGAGTGGTTGACCGTCACAACCTTGGCGGCCCAGAGCGTGCGTACGAGGCGGGTCAGGTACAGAGCGAGCGCGTCGTGGCGCGACGAAAGGCGCACCGAGTCGATGGTAACGGGGTTGCTGTCGGTCTCGGCCACCGTCGGCTGGCCGCCAAAGTTGACAAACGTCGTCTTGGCGCGGTCCTCGGTGTTCTGGTCGACGGCGCGGTTCAGATCGCTGCCCTGACCGCAGGCAACGGCCAGCGCCGTCGCCACGGTCTCGACGCGGCCGTACAGGTTGAGGAACTTGCGGACTTCCTTGTCGAGATGCTCGTCACTAGAGAGCGTCCGGATGGTTGTTGCAAAAATGTCCACAAGACGGCGGCGGCGGATAACGTGCACGCCGTCGTTGGTCAGGATGGCAAACTCGCTCGGCGGGTCGTCAAACTGCACGGCCAGCTCGTTGCCGAAACCGAGCGGCTGCTGTGCGGCGGCAAACGGCTTGGTGATCAGGCCAACATCCAAGGCGTCCTTGGCTCTGCCGAGGCCAACCCAGTTGCCGTGCTCGTAGTATTTGAGGGCCGAGGCGGGTGTCGTGACCTTGATCTTGCCGGTCTCGGGTGCCGACAGGAACAGCCGCAGCTCCTGGTTGCGGATGACAAAGTCGAAGCAGAAACCGGGCGCAAAGCGGTAGCCCTTGGTGGTGGGGTCCAGCGAGCGCGACTGCAGGTCGACCATGGCCGGGTCGTTGACGGCCGAGCGTGCAAAGCCGTTGGCCGCCACCGACACTGGTGCGCCGGGCTCCTTGGGCGGGAACTTGACAAACTGCACCTGCATGGACTGCGGCGCCGTGTTGGATGAGTTCATAGTGTAGGAGGCCGAGCTCGTGGCGCTCAGGAACAAGCGGCAACCGGTGCTTGTCACGGCCATCAGGTGCAGCTTGGACGCCTCCTGCATCGCAATGGGGCTGATGCCGACGATGCTCATGCGGTCGGTCAGGAGCGGTGACGTGTTGATCATGTGCGTGACGTCCCGCAGGCAGTCGTTCTTGTGCTTCTCAATGACCTTTGTCAGCCGGTCGGGCGCCTCGATGTGGTACGTGCGGATCGTCGACTTGTTGGACAGCGTGTACAGGAGGTTGCGCGAGTTGTCGACGACCATCTTGACGAGGCTCTCGTTGTTCTTGGTGGCCCAGAAATCGAGGCCGACAGGGAACGCCGGCACAACCGACGACCAGCCCGGGTGGCTGTGGTTGACCTTGCCGACGCGGTTGGAGAACCACTTCTCTTCCTGCTGATAGAAAATCTCGTGGACGTCGGTGTCGGTGCTGCCGCCCAAGAAGATGCGGCCCGAGTTGGTGCCGACAATGTACGACACGTTGCCGCCGCCGCGGTGGATTGACATCTTGGTCTGGTACAACGAGATCTGCTTTGAACCCGTGGCCGTCGGCGTGGCCTCGACGCCCAATAGGATAATGTCGACCTCAGTGGCGACGACAAGCACATGGTTAATGTTCTTGACAAACACGCCGGGCTTGGGCGGCACGAGGCCAATGGCGGTAATGGCGTGCGGCTGGTCCTCGAAGCCGATCAGCTCGGGGTTTGGCTGTGTGTAGTCCCACAGGAACAGGCTGCTGTCGATGCAGGCGTAGGCGTGGTTGATCTCGGTGAACAGGCCCATCGTCGTGACCAGCTGCGAAACATTATATCTCTCGAAAATCTGCTCCGGGATGGGGTATGTCTGCACCTTGTGGAAAGGCGCCCAAGACGACTCGGCGCCGTGGATGTCGTATTCAGAGGATGCGCCGGCTAGATCGTCAGTCTGTGTATTAAAACAGAATGCTACGCAAGGTACTCACGTCGACAATAGGAATCAAGATCTGGGTAGCTCTCTTCCAGTTGCAAGACCCGGTTGACTGAACCGGCCGCCTTTTCGATGGGTGTCAGAGCAACTGGCGCCGGCAAGGCCATGGCAGCGTCGGTCTGGTGTGCTGCGATGCCTTGCCGCTGGGCCAGCTGCTGCTGCTGGAGTTGCTGCTGCTGTTGTTGTTGAAGCTGCTGCTGCTGAAGCTGGGCTGACGATACAGATGCACTGCCAGCAACGGGTGCTTTTGCGGCATCAAACAGCGACCGGCTGCCATCGAGACGGGATGTCGCTCCAGGGGCGGGCGTGGCAAAGTATGATCCGGGGATCTGGCGCCTTGGGGTGGACAGCGTCGCCATGGTGGGCGAGTGTGTGTGTTTGTGGGCGATTGGGATTGTCGCCTATATTTAGAGGGTTGTTTGTCGGGGTCGAGATGTTGTTTTGAGGGCTGCCTCTAGCTCGTCGAACAGCAGGACCGGCTGCGCTCCAGTCCTCCCCGGCCAGCAATGTCGCAGGAGGCGTCAGAGATGCAGGGCGGACGGCCGCAGGACGTGTCGATGCCGAGATGAGAGAATGGGCCGAGAATGGGCGATGACAGAAGCCTGTTGGCGATGCTGTGAAAAGCTTCGTCCAAGCTTCGGAGGACTGTCGTTGTCGCAAGTAACGAGGGACGGGATTGAAAGAAAGGAATGTCGCTTGCTGTCGACTGACTCGTTTGCTGGCTGCACTGGCCGGTTCGCGATGTTGAGCTGCTGTGCGTTGACGTGCGTTGTTGTGCTGTTTTGGCTTCTTTTCCCCTTGCTCCTAACTTTTGACAGTTTTGCTCAGTAGCTGTAAAATGTGAGGCTGGGCTAGGCACAAGGGGAAAAAATTGACCAGTGGACGCGAAGTTGTCGCGCAAAAGGCGCTAGTCCCAAAAAAGCAATCAGAGCTCTGGGTGGGGCCTCTCAAGCAGCAACGAGGCAACTGAAGAAAGAAAGAGGAAAGAACAGCCTATTGACATTCTTCGTGCGACTGACTTTTGAAAGCTTCAATGCATTTGATTACAGTACGAAGTGCTCTGACTGAACATAATTCACATTCGAAAAGTTGCGACGTTGATAAAATAATTGATTGCGCTAAGATATACCTTTTGTATCACCGTCCTGGCCTGACCAGGCTATTCCATGTCTTTTGTTTTCTCCCATAACCCCCAGTGAATGATTCGCCCAGAATAAAACGCATAAAAGCTAAAGGTGTGAATAATTATGTTGTTCGATCCCTACATATGAAGAAGGGCGTTCGTAAAGGGTTGCCATGAAAGGCAAAAAGTGTGCCTCGAAAGGCGTCGTGAGGTGGTGTGCAGAACGATAGGTGGACAGACGACAGTTCTCTCCATCTGCCTGCCAGCCATCCGCTTACTGCTTCTTGGCCTTCTCGCGCTCGGCCTTCCGGAGGGCACGGCGGCGGATGTCCTGGTGCATCTTGAGGTTGTACCAGACGCCGATGCGGTGGCCGACGCCGATCGTGTTCTCGACGAACCACTGCATGATGGCGTGCGACCAGTAGGGCGTGTAGGTCGAGGCGAACGACTGCCAGCCGCAGCCGACCTTGCCGAGGGCGAAGCGCACAAAGACGTCGGGCTTGGGGACGAGGAGCGACGGGCGGCGGACCTTGCTCATGGCGGAGACAACGAGGTAGCTCAGAACCAGGTAGGTGTCGACACCCTTGGGCTTGACCTCGGCGGCCAGGGCCGTGTTCCAGTGCTGGAGGAAAGCCTTGCTGCCGCTGTAGGTGGCGAGGTACGGCGTGGGCATCCAGCCGCCAAAGGAGCCCATGGTGAGGACGAGGCCCTTTTTGCGTTCGGTCAGCAGCGGCAGAATGGTCTTGGTCGTCTTGAGGGTGCCGAGGCAGTTGATGGTGACAATGTTCTCGAGCTCCTGGGGCTCGGTGTCGAGGAACGAGACGGGGATGCTGTGGCTCTGTCCGACGTTGTTGATGAGGATGGCGACATCCAAACCCTTGACGAGCTGGGCGAGGCGGACGTAGTCGCTGTCGTCGTTCTTGGAGTAGTCCATGGCGAGGACCTTGGTCTGCAGGTTGGAGGCTTTGTACTTGGCCTCGAGCGACGCGGCGAGTTCGTCGAGCTTGGATTGGGTGCGGGACACGAGGACGAGGTTGAAGCCCTTCTTGGCGAGCTGCGTCGCGAATTCCTTGCCGAGGCCGTCCGAGGCGCCGGTCACGACGGCCCACGAGCCCTTCTTGCCATACTTGCGGAGCTGGAGACGAGGAGAGGAAGTCAGAATCATGGGCACAGGGTGTCATAAGTATCCAATCTGGGGTGCACGACTCACGTTGGTACCGCTGAGGATGAAGATGTTGAGGACAAAGCCCAGGTAGCTGAGGACCTTGCTGCCCAGGAAAAGGGCGCCGACAGCCGCAAAGGTGGCCTGCACAGGGCCTGGAATGGCAGCGAGAAAAGAGCGAATGGCCTCCATGGTGTCTGTCGAAGTTTTCGAAATGTCGTAGGAGAGAAGTTGAGTCGAATTGATTGACAGAGTCTAGGGAGATCTCGTCAATATGAGGCTCTGTTGATGCCGGCCGTTTTCTCTTTTCTCCTTTTGTGATAGATAGGGCCGTTGGGGAAAGAAAGAAAATTTTAGGACATCTTAGGTCACTTTCGGTCATCTTAGGGCGCTCCTTCTGCTGACGGCCGAGGCGGCGCATACGCGGTGTGCAGAGAGCCAGCCAATGGCAGAGCTCCATTCTGACTGGAGGAAGCTACGACCGACCGAAAAAAGGGGGCAGCAGAGCTTTTTGGCATTTGATCCCCAACCCCACGCACCTGCTGGGCGGTCCTGCCATTTGCCAGTAAAAGAGCTGCGAAATGGGATGAACTCGTGGAAAGTTACGAGGAAGGAACGACCAAATCCCGACATCCGATCGTCGACAAAACTTTCTGTATCGCCAATTGAGTTAAAACGAAGCTCGTCCCTCAATTCCACCATTCAACAACCCGTTTGCAAGCCCAACAACCCACCTTTGACACAATGGACGCGCTGCGGTCATACATCCCATCGGGCGAGCAGGGGCTGCTGCCTTACTACCTCTTTGTGGTGAGATTATGACATCCTCGATGTTCGATTGGAGAAAGCAGAAAGGCCCGGACCGGACGCATGCATGCTGACATGCCTTTTCCCCTCCCAAATAGGTCGGCTTCGTCGCGGTCGGCAACTCGCTCCAGAACCTCTTCACCCTCCACTACACCCGCCGCCTCTACAACGGCCTCTTCGTGCCCAACCGCCAGGTCCTGGGCGACAAGTCCGCCAAGCAGGCGCCCGAGGACAATGTCAACAAGCTGGCGCCCGCGTCGGCCAACGGCAAGGACAGCGAGAAGGCGCAGGACCAGGTGACGCCGCTGGCCGCGCGCCTGTTTGGCCTGTACACGTTCTTTGCGGGCGTGATCCGCATGTACGCGGCGCACGACATTAGCAACCGGGCGCTGTACCAGCTGGCGTTCATCACGCACGCCGTGGCGTCGGCGCACTTTATCAGCGAGCTGACCGTCTACAAGACGATGCGGCTGACGGGCCCGCAGATGTTCCCGCTGATTGCGGGCACGAGCGGCAGCCTGTGGATGGCGCTGCAGTACAGCCACTACATCAAGGCGTAGAGGGCTAACTGGTCAAGATATGTAAGAGGAGACGGCAGAAGGAGGATGTGCTGGACAGAGATGCTGTCCGGCTGTACGAGTACGGTATAAAATTGATCTTCAGGGACAATGCGCACATAGAAGAGGCTGGACTGTGCAAGCTTATATACTTTTTAATTTGAACAATAGAAAACAGACTATGTAAATGCTACACCAACTTTTCGCTTCGATCAACTGCCCCAACGCCAATCATGCTCTCCACCCCCTCCTACAAACTCTTCCGGTATAGCTCGCCACCGCAGGCCCGCAGACGCGCTGCCGCCTGCTCGGGCGTAATGTCGCGCTGCGGCTCGCCCAGCAGCTCGTACCCGACGAGGAACTTGCGGACGGTGGCGGAGCGCAGCAGCGGTGGGTAAAAGTGCATGTGGAACCAGCTGCTGTCGGCCTCGTCGGGGTTGCCCTCGCAGTCGAGGGGCGCCTGGTGGATGCCGGACGAATAAGGAAAGTTGGTCTCGAACAGGTTGTCGTAGCGGCGCGTGACCTCCTGGATGGCGTCGGCAAACTGGAGGCGCTCGTCGTCGGAAAACTCGACAATGGCACGGACGTGGCGCTTGGCCAGGATCATGACCTCGAACGGCCAGATGGCCCACCAGGGGCAGACGACGAGGAAGGAGTCGTTTTCATAAACAATACGCTCCTGCTTGGCGAGCTCGAGCTTGACGTAGTCGCCCAGCAAGTGACGGTCGGCGCCGTGCTGCTGGCGGTACTTTTGCATCTGCGTCAACTCCTTCTCGGGCTCCTGCGGCAGGCTCGACGTGGTCCAGATCTGGCAGTGCGGGTGCGGGTTCGAGCAGCCCATGGCGGCGCCCTTGTTCTCAAAAATCTGCATGTAGCGCAGCTGGTTGGCCGGCTTGGGGACGGTGTCGTACTCGGAGGTGGGGGGATGGGCTTCAAGGAATTTCGTTGCAGCACCATAGACCGGGTTCTCCGGCGACAGGTGTGCCGCATAGATGCGCGTCCACGTCAAGATGACGGGCAAAATGTCGCGGGCGGCCATGTCGGCCAGCGTGACGTGGTGCTTGGGCGAGAACGTCAGGACATAGCACTTGCCTGTCGTGGCCTCGGCGCGCAACAAGAGAGACTCCAGGTCATCCTCGCCCTTGGTCGCCGCCTCTGGCGTGTACTCAGCCTGGGTCTCCTTGACGGCGCTGTAGTCGTTGACAAAGACAAAGGTGTTGTCGTAGGCCGGGTTGGCGTCGCCCTGAGCGCGCTTGTTGCCCGGGCACAGGTAGCAGGCGGGATCGTACTCGGGGAGCGTGTTCTTGGAGGGCGCCTCCTGCTGGCCCTGCCATGGGCGCTTGGTGCGGTGCGGCGACACCAGCAGCCAGGTGCCGGTCAGCGGGTTGTACCGGCGGTGGGAAATGTCGTTGAGGATTTCGTCGGGCATTTTGGCGGTTGGTTTGTGTGGTGGGATGTGAGGTTAAGGTTGACGTTGGGAAGCTCAAAGTGGATCGTGGAGCTTATGACGATGTGAAGCTCTGCGCCGACAAGTCAATTGCAGAAGAGGAAGGAAAGAACTGAATGCTGTAAAAGGAAAGTGCAACGACGTCAATCGGCGGTGCCTTCCAAAAGGATTGAGAAAACAAAAATGAAAATTGGCAAGAGCACAGAAAGAAGAAGTTGCCGTCGGCCGTTCCTTCCCTGCTCTTTTGGTCGCGGTGACGATGTAAAGGTGGGGTGGCGGCGACAGTTTGCGCGAGCATTTGCGACAGTTACACTGGTGTTCCTACTAAATTCTGGGCAACACGGGGAGTAAGCCCCAGGCTCTTTCCTGTTTGGGGATATCCGTGTGGGGCATCCGTCCCAGTTGCAGACTTGGAGGCGTTTTCAGACGTTTTCCAGAGTTTTCCGGCGCTGAACTTTCTTTGACGTCGTGCTGTCGCTGCTTCTTGTCGCGGGTTGTCGGCGGAACCACCGAAGAAGTCCCCGCCATTCAGAGGCGCTGGAGGCGTCGATTAACTGGAGTTTGAATGGAGCTAGCGCACTTCAAGCGCCTCAATCGCCACAGCCCGCGACTTATTAACCCGTGAAATATCCCGCGGGCCCGGGAGTTCCTGCCACTAACACGAAAGGAGTGTCATCCTTTCTTTGCAGGAGATACGCCACGGACAAATTCATCACGGTGGCTTGTATGTGTATGTATCTTATCATTTATGGCTGTGATGTAAGGGCTCAGCCTTGCGGTAATATTGAATGAGAAAGATTTTGCGAGCCAAGAGGCTGGTTGATAATCCCTGCTAATGAAGACATATTTCCCTGTCTTTGATATCGTTTCCGTACCTTTTCCGTTTTTCCGTTCACGATTGCCGTCTGGAGATTGCCTGTTTCTCCTATGGAACTAACTGATTCCTTTATAACAGAGATAAACTGGACGTTTCCAACGAGAAAGACGTGGCACATCTTTTTAACTGCCTAGGAGACAGTTGAGGGAAACGTGGTGATGAAATACGGCTTGTCTTGAAAACTGTTCTGTCATTCATATTTGTATGCTCATAATGAGTATGACGATTTAAATGGGGAACGCGCTGTATTTCTTTTCTATTGTTGCATTCATGGTTGCAGTGAGAGTGACCGAAGTCCGTTGAGGAAAGAGAGACGATGTGGAATTGCAGTGTCGATCGACTAGGGTCTTGGGAATTAAGCATCGCTGAGGATCTCTTGAGGATCCAGATTGTGCAACACGTGCGCCATCCTTGTTCTTTGAGAGAAAAATGATTGGATGAGAGCACCAACATTGGACGACAGCGCTGCAAGGTACGGTGTTTTCAAGTCAAGCTTACCGGACCGGACCGACTTGGAGGCTCTCGAGTTGTATTTATTTGGTCTTTGCACGTTGTTCCATCCTTTTGATTTTGCATCAATGAGCCTCGATCGAGGCAGGATCACCACCGAGAGTGAGATTTAAAAGGGGCAGACATGGAGAAAAATACAAAATGTTCAGATGAGCGCAGCATTCAATCCTTTCCAGACAAAAGCGCCTTTCGAAACCCTACCCATTGACGATCTGGACTCTTTTGACCGCCGTCTCTCGACACACGTGTTGATATTTGTCACGAAGAGTCTCCAACTTTAACTGTGTTTGACTCTGCATGTAACATGCCGCCGTGGGAGGATCGACTATGTACCTGCAGGAGAATGCAGGAACGCTGCCGCTTTTTATTTCGACTGATATTCCTGGCACATATTTTTACCCGGAAATCAAACTTTAACAATAAGGATGCGATCCCCGGTACCTGCCTTTATCCAGCAGTATTGTGCAAGGCGCGTCCAAATCTCAAATCCAATTCCGGGCTGTGCTTGCCGACACGTGCGGGATAGCTTGCGATTGATTAATATGAATATTTGTGATGCGGTTTTATCAACGTGTAGATATATTATGGTCATGCCGCGTCGTGATGTTTGTTGCAATGGGTTGTTTCGTAGATCACCAACACACCACACGACAATATGCCTCGACACTCGTTTGCCCTGGTTGCGGCCACGCTCGCGTCACTGGCCGTTCCTGTTTTGGCAGCCGGCAAGCTCAATGTCTACTGGGGCCAGAGCGGCTTCCGCACACTGGCGCAAGTCTGCCAGGAGGATGCGCTGGACTACGTGACGCTCTCGTTTATCAACCAGTCGCCCGAGCAGGACGGCAACACAAACTACCCGGGAATGGAGTTTGCGGCACACTGTCCTGGAACGACCTACAGCGTGAATGGCGAGCCCTCCAATCTTATTAAAGGATGCACCGACATTCAGGAAGGCATCCCCGTGTGCCAGGCCCTCGGCACCAAAGTCCTGCTGTCGATCGGCGGCGTCTTTGACGCCCAGCTGGCCAACTACAATGTCACAACGGAAGCCAACGGGCGCTACTTTGCCGACTTCCTGTGGGGCGCCTTTGGGCCGTACAATGCGAGCTTTGGCGGGCCGCGGCCGTTTGATCTGGGCACCTCGCAGCACAATGCGGTGGACGGCTTCGACTTTGATATCGAGGCCGAGTTTCCCACGGAGGCGCCGTGGATTGCCATGATCAAGCAGTTGCGGTCGTACTGGGGGACCGGTAGTCGCTACCTCATTACTGGTGCCCCCCAATGCCCGATCGTATCGGACCCCACACTCCCCATGAAGCAGATGATTGCCGAGGCGCAGTTTGACATTCTGTGGGTGCAGTTTTACAACAACCCCGAGTGCGACGGCACGACGAGCAACTTCAACTTTGACGAGTGGGTGGATTTCCTGCCGGGGACGCGGAGCGCGCATGCCCAACTGTACATTGGCCTGCCGGCCGACCAGGGTGCATCTGGATATCTGGATGAGCCCACTCTCCGCAAGATCGTCAACAATTATGGTACCAGCCCATCCTTTGGCGGCGTCATGCTGTGGGACGAGAACCTGTCATACACCAACACCAATGCATCGTCCAAGACGGAGTCGTATGCCGACTTGGTCAAGGAGGTGCTGGCGAGTGTGTCGACGACACCGACGTCGTCTGCCCCTCCCACGTCGTCTCCAACATATTCGCCCACGCCCTGCGACATCATCTACACGGCCAAGGCCAACGACGACTGCTACGATCTGGCCGTCTCACACAACACGACCGTGTCCCAGATCATGAGCCTGAACCCGGAGCTCAACCAGTTCTGTGACCTGGAGGCCGGCGTGCTTTTGTGTCTTCCGCTCCCTTGCACACAATACTACACCGTCCAGCCGGGCGACTCGTGCTACAAGATCGACACCATGTACGGCATCACGTTTGGCGACCTCCAAGAGTGGAACCCCAAGGCCATCAATGCCGACTGCACGAACCTTAGTATTGGCCAGGTTCTGTGCGTGTCGACCAGCAATACGACCATCGTCTCGTCGTTGTCGTCGTCCTCCACACTTCCCACCTCAACCAGCCCAACGACATCGCCTACGCCCATCATTTGCGGAAAGCACTACACCGTCCAGGCCGGCGATACTTGCTATGTGATTGACAACAAGTATGGTCTCACGTTTGACCAGCTGCAGGCCCTCAATCCAGGCGTGATCAACAAGGACTGCACGAATCTGGGCATTGGCCAAGTCCTGTGTGTCGGTGGTGCCAACTCGACGTCGTCGTCGTCAACCGTTCCGTCTTCGACGTCGGTGATCGCCTCTCCCACCCCCACCCTCTGCACCCAAAAGTACACCGTCCAGCCGGGCGACACTTGCTACGTGATCGGCACCAAGTACGGCCTCACATTTGACCAGCTGCTGCAGCTCAACCCGGCCGTCGGCATTAACAAGGACTGCACCAACCTGCAGATTGGCCAGGTGCTGTGTGTTGGTTCCGTCAAGCCGAGCTCGAGCTTTTTCTCGTCGTCGTCGTTGTCGTCCATTGCCTTGTCTACCGGTCCAACAGGGCTCTCTACTGCGTTCAGCAGCGGCTTCTCGACCGTCGTCACCAGCCAGTCATACATTTGGTCGAACAGCACGACCGTCACCGTGACCAAGACGGAGGTGTAGGCGGGCTGTACTGTCATATTATGTATTCTTTCGTCCTGTATATTCTTTCTTTGGTGTCCTTCTGTATCTATTTCATTTGTTAGCAAAAAGACAAAAATAAATCCAAAACATGCATCTACCAATCAATGTAAAGGCAACGACAAAAAAGAAATCCCGATCCAGGCAGGGATCGAACCTGCAATCTCTTGGTTCGTAGCCAAGCGCCTTGCCATTTGGCCACTGGACCCGTGTTGTTGGGCTTGTTGATGAAGGTTCTTTTGGTGTCCACTCTGCTGATTAACGATGGTGGGGGTGTTTCCGAGAACAAAATTTGATTTTGATTTTCAGTACAGCCCTGCGAGGAGGGTTTTATTCTATTGGGGCTACCATTTTGGTAGCGTACTGTTTAGACACGCGCAATGATTACAGAAAAAGTTTACTAGTAAACATGATGGAAGACTGAAGCATCCTGTCAACAGTCATCTTCTTGCGGATGTAGCTCGCAGTTACGAAGTTGGCATCGAGGATATAAGTATTTGAGTTTTGGTATGGACACTTTCACTTGTGCTTGACAGACGAGTCTTGTCCGTGTTCGCCGTATGCGACTGATTCTGGACGTAATTTTGCTCGGTGGGAAAGTGGATGTTTTTGAGAGACTTTTAAAAATTCTTTTCGCAAAATGTCCCCACAGCCAACTCCCCTCTCCCAGACCTTGCTGTCCTTCCTTTCCAGGCGTCCGTCGAGAACCACGACTGTCCAAGACTTTTGCGCAAAGCTTGTCTCACTGATTTTCCTTGGCTCCCTCGTGGCTTTTGGGTGCGTTCATGCTTGGCAGTGTCTGTGTTTCCCCTGTCTTTTGATTTCACCCCACAAAGAACGACGACAATCCATTGTATGTTGTTTTGTATATCTGTTTATTGTTCTTCTGATCTTTTAACTTTCAACACTCTCGCCAAACATTGTTCATTCTGCATTTCCTTCCCGGTCTTCTTTTCATTTTACGACGAGCCTGTCCTCGTGGTGGATGCTTCTTGCAAGCGAACCCAACCGAGCGTGAATAAAAAGCACGACATAGGAAAAGATCGGAGCAGTGCGCAGGTTCGCAGAGCGCTCCCGCCCTATGGGAATAAGCATGGGAGGCTCTTGCCTGCCGTGTTCCGTCAAGGCGTTCGTGTCGTCAAATCAGATTGTTTTCCGCCGTATTGTCGACGTAGCATTTTCCCTGTTTGTCCCCTTCGCCGAGGATCCCCCCATGCAGGATTCTCTATTTTTCGTTCTCGTTTCGTTCCTTTTTCCTCTTGTCTCCTCCTGCTTTCTTTTTATCAATCAGACTAGCCCACCCCAAACAGGAAGCATCTACATCCACACCTGATGAAATTGATGCCATTTTATCAGATTAGATACCAATTATCAATCACACCATGCCCGTTGTGATATTTTTACGTTGACTACTCCGTCTCCGCGACACGCCTTCTCAGTCCTTTTCACAGAACGGGCATTTTTACAAACTTTGAATGAACCGGACTGTTTACATCTATCCACAGTGAAGAGATTTCTTCATCTACTCCGTAATGTTTTCTTTTTTGTATTCGTCTTGCTTTCCCGATCTTTCCATCCGTGTTTTTGTTCCCCAACCCACAGTGTTTGTCCACACTTTCATAATAGCGCTCGCATCAAGGACCATGCCACGTCAGCTTGCGATGCCGGAAGTGGGCTGCCACACCATCAGAGGCTCTGGTGGATGCAGTCCCAAAAAACTAGTAGTCACGACCGGGATCGACCCATGCCTTATGAGAGAGGAGACTGACCAGAAAACCCAATGGAGCTATGGAGACATCACGGTCGTATTTTCCATCCAATTTTGCACTATTCACTGTCCATGCAGTCCTTGCAAACTATGCACACGCGAGGACGGAGCAGAGTAGTTTTCGGTGATCATCGGCGAGCTTGCCCCCCCCCACCCCCACGTGTGAGTTTGATTTCTTTGGAAGGGTGTCTGCAGGCCCATCTGATTATTTTGTGTGTTCATATAAGACGGCCCACCACATGCTGCCACGGTCCCAATCCCGTGTGTTTTCCTCTTTTGCTTGTACCTGGTAATCGGTAATCGGTAACACAGTCTATCACTGTCCATCACCAACATCCACCATGTCCAACGAGTCCGCGATCGCCATGGACACGATCCAGCCCGCGCCGGCGGAGACTGTACAGCCTGTGACGGAGAAGGAGAAGAGCGCTGTCTCCGAAATTCAACCTGCCGCCGAAAACGCCGACGACAATGTCCTCGATGTCGACGCGGAAAAGCGCGACATGGAGATGCCCGGCCAGGACCTGCAGCAGGGTGTCCAGGACGTCGAGGCCATCACGCTGAGCTGGAGCAAGTGGCACTTGGCGGCGGTCCTGTTCAACATCTGGATGCTCTACTTTGTGAATGCCATGCAGTCGTCGATTCTGTCCAACTTGATTCCATTCTTGACGAGCGACTGGGAATCGCATGCCCTCCTCACCACAATCTACGTCGTGTCGGACGCCATGTCGGCGGCGGTGTACATCCCCCTCTCGAAGATCATGGACATGTGGGGCCGTGCCGAGGGTTTCCTGTGCATGATCGGGTGTGCTCTGCTGGGGCTGATCATGATGGCCGCCTGCAACAACCTGCCGACGTTCTGTGCTGCCTACGTGAGTCTCCCTGTCGCCCTAATGTCAAATTAACCTGTCGTCACTAACACGCGCAGGTCTTCTACAATATTGGATTCTACGGCATGACGTACTGTGTGGATGTCATTACTGCCGACGTTACGACGGTCAAGAGCCGGGGCTTGGCTTACGCGTTTACGTCGTCGCCGTACATTATCTCGGCTTTCGCTGGCCCCAAGGCGGCCGACGACGCCGTGTACGACAATATGCGCTGGACATTTGGCTGCTTCGCCATTATTCTTCCTTTCGTCGCGGCGCCTCTCTACTTTATCCTCAAAAAGAGCCTGCGCAAGGCCCAGACGTTTGGCTTCGTGTCGACGGAGAAAAACAACCGCACCATCGCCCAGAGCGTCTGGTTTTACATTATCGAGTTTGACATTATCGGCGTCCTGCTCTTTTCGTGCGGTCTGGCCGTCTTTTACCTGCCTTTTGACCTCGCATCGCTCGCGCCGAATGGCTGGGCCACGGGCTACATTATCGCCATGATCGTCGTCGGCTTCGCTGTTCTGTGCTTCTTCGTCATCTACGAATGGAAGATCGCCCCGAAGCCCATGATCAACTACTCCATCCTGTCGGACCGCACCGTCATTGGCGCCTGTCTGTTGGATGTCACCTACCAGATTTCCTACTACTGCTGGGACTATTACTTCTCGTCCTTCCTCATGGTGGTTAACGATTTGTCGGTGGCCGAGGCCGGCTACGTCGGCGACACTTTCGACGTTGTCTCGGGCGTCTTGTTGTTGGGCGTCGGCTTCCTGATCCGCCGCACCGGCCGCTTCAAGTGGCTGTTGTACGTCGCCGTCCCCCTCTACATCTTCGCCCAGGGCCTCATGATCTACTTCCGCCGGCCCAACCAAAACGTCGGCTACCTCGTCATGTGCCAGATTTTTATCAGTATTGGCGGCGCCGTTTTTATTCTCATCGAACAAGTCGCCATCTTGGCTGCCGTCGACCACCAGCACGTCGCCACCGCCCTGGCCCTCTTGAACGTTGTCGGGACCGTCGGCGACGGCGCCGGCTCCACCATCTGCGGCGCCATCTGGCAAAACACCTTTGCCAAGGCGCTGTACATGTACTTGCCGGAAGAGGCCCTGGACAACTTTGACAACATTTACGAGGACATTTACACCCAGCTCGACTACCCCGTCGGCAACGCCACCCGCACCGCCATCCAAGAGTCGTACGGCTATGCCCAGACCCGCATGTTGGCCGCCGGCACCGGCATCATGGGCCTCGCCCTCATCTGGATCCTGTTCATCCGCAACATTGACGTCAGCAAGGTGCAGCAGACAAAGGGCCGGCTGTTCTAGGTGCGAACATTGCTGTTTTAGTTGCTCTCGAGCATGTAAGAAAGAGATAGGTGTTGTACATCATGTTTTGAAGACCAGACGGTTTGAACACGTTTATTCCTTTTATTCTCTGTACTATCCTACTTGAATTTATTTGTCAAAAAATCGAATTCAAAACAATATTCATATAAAAAAAAAATACTGTGATATGTGGTACAAAGTTCCAAGGCAAGGAAATTAAAAATGACAAAAATCGGGGACAACAGGGGGACACAAAGTTTGGTCTGTCACAAGAATAAACAAAGAAAGCGCCCAGCCAGCCAGCCAGCCAGCCAAATCTTGACCCGTTCCAGGCCAGTCCAGACGCTGGTGTAGTGCGGTTAGTGGCCACGCTAGGCCTGTCAGCTGCCACTCGGCCACTGTAGTTCACCTTACTTCCTCTTCAACCGTCCTAGACTTTCATCTTTCTCTCTCCTTTCTTCCTCAGTGTTTTTAACAACATGGAAGAATCAAACCGACCTCACGCTGTACAGACAACACCCGCCCGCCGCACGGCCAAGGCGTGCACCACCTGCCACGCTCGCAAGACGCGGTGCGACGCCCTGAGCGCGGGCCTGCCGTGCAGCCACTGCCGCGAGGGCGGGTTCGAGTGCCTGTTCCAGCCGCGCAAGAAGCGGCGGAGCAAGCTGGCGTTGCGGATGCAACAGGCCCAGCCGAGTGGCCATGCCAGCGAAGCTGGTGTGTCCGGCCGGGGGCAAGCCTCTGCTGGACGGCCGGCAGACCAACACACAGTGCAGATGCAGACGGCTACGACAGGACCCTCTGACGGCCCAACAACACCCGTCGCCCTCCCCGAACACGTTATGCGGCACCAGATTCCGCACTTTTCGTTCTTCAGTCGGCTGGCGTTGGTCGGGCGGGCGAGTGCTCCGTTGACGAGGACAGTTACGACCGGCGGCGACGACGCCCGTCTTGTGCTCCCGATTGCGGCGCACAACCAGTCAGCGGACGGGCAGGCGTACGACTCCCAGGCACGAGCAGAAGACGAGCTTTTCTTGAGGCAAAAGGGGGCTCTTACACTCCCACCCAGAGAGACACTGGACGACTGCGTCTCGACCTATTTCTCAGTGTTTCACCCGTTCTTTCCAGTCGTCGACCGGCCGGCGTTTCTCGCTCTCTACAAATCAACACCCACAGAAGACCTCGTCAAGACAGACCGTGGTCCAAGTCTTTTACTCCTGCAGTCCATCGTCTTTACGGCCAGTGCCTTCGTCTCCTCCACCCGCCTCCGAGAAATGGGCTTCGCCTCGCGACACCAGGCACGCAGTGTATTACATTCCCGCGCCAAACACCTGCACCAGTTCGGCTGGGAGCCCGACGACATTGCCACGATCCAGTCCTTGTTGTTAATGAGCCACTACTATGCCAGCATGGCCGACCAGCGGCACACATGGCTGTGGGCGCACCAGGCCATTAGTCTGGCCCAGGGGGCGGGCCTTCACCGGGAGGGAGCCGGAGCCGGAGGCGGCCATAACACGCTGTGGAAACGGATCTGGTGGGCGTGTCTGGTCCGGGACCGCCTGATTTCTCTCGGAACACGCCGGCCGATGCACATTAACAGCCTGGACTGCAGTGTGCCGCTGCCGACAGCGGACGACTTGGCGGAAGACGGTGATAGCGAGGACGACCGGGCGACGAAAGCCATCTTTGCCGACTTCCTTAAGCTTTGCCACTACGTCGAGGGGGTTCTTTCCCTATCGTATGTGGCGGACGGGCAGGGCGACAAGGATGCCGACAGACTGGCAAGTGAAGTGGCTCTGTGCCGGTCGACGCTTGAGAACTGGGCGGCCAACCTGAGTCCTGCGTCGAGGAGGGACATCGACACTGAAACGAACCGGCCATCCAATACGGATTCGCCAAAAGACGGCCCGGCATCCGGCAGTATACCCTTCCTCTACCGCACACTTCTTCACCTGATGCACAAGTAAGTCACCGCCACCCTTACAACTATGTTCACCCACTGACAGTACAGCGTCGTCTTGACCACGCTCCTCCAGACCGGTGGCAGCATGTACCACGATCCCCTGGCCGGTCCGCGCGTGCCATCCACAGAAATGCAAGCCCTGGCCCAGGACTCGACCCTGCTGCTGGACGGCCTGATCCGCCGAGACCTCGTCAAGTACTGCCCGACCCAGATCGTCACCGCCGTCATGCCCGCCCTCATTGTGCAGTTTTTGCTGATGCGGGGCGAGGCCGGCGAGAACAATGCCGACGCAGCTCGAGGGTTTACCGTCTGCATGGCCGCCCTCGGCCAGTTGGGGGCGACCTACTGGCACGCCCAGTTCTACCACGACTTCTTCCAGCTGGCGGCGGCGGCGGGGAGACGGCCAACGGCAAGGATACCAAAAGCAAAGGCGCGTCCTGGGCGCGCTGGTCGTCGTGGACGCACGGGAAAATCAACTGTGCCCACACGGCGATCCCCGGCTGGTATTAGCCCGACCGCAGCGACGCCGTCGACGTTGGCGGAGGGGGTTTCTCCAGTGGAGACGACACAGGGGCAGCCCAGTGTCTCCTTAGCGGGCGACCATGGCCACTTTACCGATCTTCCTCCACATTTCCAGCATTCACACCCACCTGCGCCTCCTCCACACGACCCTCCACTTGGCTCGCTCGACTTACTGCCTGCACAGCTGGAGCCAGCCTGGCCGCCTGGAAACTGGGACACGGAACAATATTTGGGCGGTGGAAACGACAACAATACCGGCAACATGATGATGGACACGACGCTTTGGACTGGCGAGACCAACAACGCTGACGGCCTGTGGACAGACCAGGCCACGCTGTTTGACGACTGGCTCAACGACGATGCCCTGTTCCAGAGTCTATTTCCGTCGGCGTAGACGTGCGGCGGTTTTTATGGTATCTACTCAATTTACTTTCTATCATACTATTTTGTTAAATTTTAGTCGAGATGCAAGTCTATATACCGTCTACTTTGGATTTATCTACTTCACTCCACACGCCTACCTCTTCGGCCCGTTGCGGATGGCCAGGCCCTTCTCGCTGTTCCAGAACGTGCCCTCGGGGTACTGGTACGTGGCAATCGCCTCGGGCTTGTACTCGACGCTGTAGCCTGACTCCCACGGCGTCACAAAGTACCCGTCGTCGATCTGCACGGGGTTGACCAGCACCTCGGAAAACGAGTTGATGTGTTCCAGCAAACTCTTGGCGCCAGACACCACCACATAGTTTAGGAGGGCCAGGTGCTGGGTGTACTCGTTTAGGCCGATGCCGCCGCTGTGCGGGACGATGGGCACGCCAAACTTTTTGGCCATCAACAGCACGGCCAGCACCTCGTTGACGCCGCCCAGACGGCACGCGTCGATCTGGCAGTAGTCAATCGCCTCGGCCTGGAGGAGTTGTTTAAAGAGGACACGGTTCATGCCGTGCTCGCCGGTGGCGACGCCGATGCCCAGCGGGCGGAGGGCGCGCCGGATGGCCGCATGCCCCAAGACGTCGTCGGGCGACGTCGGCTCCTCGATGAATGTGGGCTTGAACGGTGCGTAGTCGCTGACGTACTGGATGGCCTCGGGGACGCTCCACACCTGGTTGGCGTCGACCATCAACATACGGTCGGGCCCGATGACCTCGCGCGCGATCCGGAGTCTTCTCAAATCGTCGGCGTGGTTGCCGCCCACCTTGAGCTTGAACTTGTTGATGCCGACGGCCAGGTTTTCCTGGAGGAGCGCGCGCATGCGGTCATCACTAAAACCGAGCCAGCCGGCCTGTGTGCTGTACGCCGGGACGGCGCGATTGGCGCGGGCGTCGGCCAGTCTCTGGGACTTGGTCGGTTCATGCTCCTTGAGGAGAGCCACCGCCTCGTCGGGCGTGATGGCATCCACAATGTACCGAAAGTCGATGCACCGCACATACTCTTCCGGCGACATGTCACAGACGATCTGCCACACCGGCTTGCGCAGGTATCGGCCCCACAGGTCCCACAGCGCATTGACGCAGCTGCTCAGACCGAGGTGGATGACGCCCTTTTCGGGGCCGACCCATCGCAGTTGCGAGTCCGCGACCAAATGGCGCCACGTCTGGCCCATATTGGCGGTGAGCTCGCCGAGACTCTTGCCCACCAGCCGCTCGCCCACCATTTTCGCGGCCGCCGTCGCCAGGTCGTTGCCGCGCCCGATCGTGAACGCGATGCCGTGGCCCGTGAGGCCGGCCACGCTCGTCTTGAGCTGCACATGGGCCGCGCTGTAGTCGCCGGCGGGGTTCATCGCGTCGGACCCGGAGGCGTCGAGGCTCGTCGGGAAGCGAAGATCTGGCTGTCAGTGAGGAACTATAAAGATGAATACCAGGATAGTGCCTACCAAACGTCTCAATGGACTCGATAATGACCTCGTCGATGGACGGGAGGACGCCATTGCCGTTGGTGCCGTTGGTGCCGTTGGCATGGCCGTTTGTGCCGTTTGTTGAAGCCATAGTGATATGTTTGTGAAGAGTATATGGTCTACGCGGTAGATACTATTGTGCTGCTTGTCAAAAGAAGCTCGGGGCACCTTGCCCATTTAAGGAATAAGGGAGGGCTGAGAGAGAAGCAAAGGAGTTGCTGAGAGAGAAGCAAAGGAGTCTTGTGATGTCTCCGGCCTCGGATAGGTCACGTAGTACTCTGTGTCGACGCGTCTTTTACAAGTCTTCTAGAATTTCCTCGTCGAAATGTGTCGGCTCGTCGTTCGGGTCTTCACTTGTCTTTCTTCCCCTTTCAACCATGTATCCCCATGTCGCCTCTCACTTGTTGGCCGTCGTCAGACTATTGATTCCCCGCTGTTGATATTGGCCGGTACGGTCGCCCTCCTCATACCCCGTACTTTGTAGCCAATAAGAGACCACAGACCGGCGATTCGCACGGCATAACTGCATGAAGCATACTATCAAAGGCCGTAGAGATGCCAGCTGATGTCCTTTCTTTCGTTTGTTTGCCTCACCATGGGGCCTAGTCTTGACGAGGCTTGTCTGGTCCGTTTCTCCACTTTTTAAAGCCGGCCAATCACATTACACCTTTCGGCATTACGGCTCTTCAAAACGTCGTTTTGGTCCGTCAAAGTGCCGTTTCTTCGCCTGTCAACGACTATCCATGGCTGTTGCTAGCCTCGTCTAGCATCACGCTTGGCGACTTTTTCTCTAATTTTTCTATTCTCTCCTCTTTCATCCATCCTCCTCGTTACGGGCGATGGATCGTCACCTTTCCAGAGACTTTCCTCTCCTTTTTGAAATTCCTCCACCTCCACTTCTCCCCAGATCCCATTCCCCACACGACCACCGGCACGAAAAAGGGAATAAAAAGTGAAAGTTGGGGCATGATTGGAGACACTGGAGACACTGGAGACGCCTGGGGACTCCAAGAACAACGCCCCAACACAGGAGGTCTGGGGATTTTCCGTGAGAAATTGCCTGGCTCGTGCAAGCTCAGCCCGGGGCCCCAAGAGTCAAGACCTCCAATAATCATAATTCCAGAAGAGACAGGGTTGGCCGCCAACCGCGAGACCAGGACAATAGTCTGCAGAGGACTCACCTTGCCATATGTTTTGGCCGATCCTAACAAGACTGCTGCAAGCAGACCTTTGTTTCTCCGTTTACATACACGCAAAGACAAAAGAACATAAAAGACGGACAAGGCCGCGTCTGGATCTGCAGTTCGAGATCGTCTTCGTTCTTCATCAGACTCACCAGTCTCTTCCCAGTCTCTTCCCAGTCTCTTCTTCTTCTGACTCTCCTTTCCTTGTTTCTTTTCTTTCCTTCTTATTTCTTCATATTCCATCCGTTCTTTCTATATATTCGCCTTTATCACCCACCACTACCCCATCATGGCCGACGAAAAGGACGTAAACGTGTCCGACCATGTCGAGGACGACAACACCGAGCAGGTGCCTGGCAAGACGTTGGCTGCTGCCGGTGCCTCTGCCGGCGTTAACGACCAGCGCGACAACGCCCTCTACCAAGAAGCCCTGGCCCGTTACCCCAACGATGCCGCCATTGACCCGGCCGACGAGAAGAAGCTGCTGCGCAAGCTGGACCGCCGCCTGCTCTGGATCCTGGGCATGTGCTACCTGTTCTACTATGTCGACAAGACCACGCTGTCGTACGCCGCCATTTTCGGCATCAAGAAGGATTTGAGTCTGGTCGGCGACGAGTATTCGTGGCTCTCGAGCGTCTTCTACTTTGGCTGGCTCGTGTGGTCGATCCCGTCCAACCTGTTGCTGCAGCGGTCGCCGCCCGCCTACTACCTGGCGCTCAACATCTTTCTGTGGGGCGTCTTTCTGATGATCCAGGCGGCCGTCAAGAGCTTTGCCGCGCTGACCGTCCTGCGCGTCATCTCGGGCGCGTTCGAGGCCATTGCCGACCCGGCTTTCATGCTGTTCACGTCCATGTTTTACACGAAAGAAGAACAGCCGTGGCGCATCTCCGTGTGGTACCTGTGGAACGGCCTGGGCGTCGCCGGCGGCGGCATTTTAGGGTATGGCATTGGCCAGATCAAGGGCAGCCTCGCCTCGTGGCGCTACGAGTTTTTGATCGTGGGCGCGCTGTGCTCGGCCTGGGGCATGGCGCTGTTTTATCTCTTGCCCAACTCGCCCAGCCAGTTCCGCGGTTTTAGTCATGACGAGTCCCTCCTCATGATCGCCCGCATGCGCCGCAACCAGTCGACCTTTGAGCAGAAACGCGTCAACTGGCGCCACATCCGCGAGGCCTTGTTGGACTACAAGACCTGGCTCTTTTTCCTGCTGGGCTTTGTCTCGGCCGTGCCCAACGGCGGCATCTCCAACTTTTCCACGCTCGTCATCCAGGGCATGGGCTTTGACACGCTGCACACCGCCCTCCTCGGCATCCCCCAGGGCGCCATCGTCGTCATCTGGATCTTGTTAGGTGCCATTGCCAACCACTACATGCCGCCCAACAGCCGCACGCTCGTCTGCGCCGCCTTTATGCTGCCCACCATCGGCGGCGCCCTCGGTTTCCTGCTGGCCCCGGACGACGCCTACGTCGGCCGTCTGATCTGCTTGTAAGTCTTTTTTTGGGTCCTCGCTTCGCTCGCTTTTTGGTCCTCGCTCGCTTCACTCACTCGATTTCGTTCCCCACGCTAACACTGTCAGCTACCTCACCGGCTCCTACCAGGCCTCGTTTGTCATCTGCCTCTCCCTCGTGACATCAAACACCGGCGGGCAATCCAAAAAGATGATCGTCTCCGGCATCATCTGGTTGGGGTCGTGCGTCGGCTCCATCTCGAGCCCCTTCTTCTACAAGTCCTACCAGTCGCCCAAGTACCAGCTCGGCATCGGTTCCTTGTTGGTCAGCAACATTATCGAGCTCGTCCTCTTCTTCGTCTTCCGCTACTCCTTCATCTACGAGAACAAGAAGAAGCAGCGCCAGCGCGAGGCCCTCGAGGCCGCCGGCGTCGACGCCAACCAGGGTTTGAATGAGACCGCCTTTGGCGACCTGACCGACAAGGAGAACCCCAACTTTGTGTATGTCTACTAAGTGGGAGGTTTACTGGATTGGGGCAGTAGATGGAGTTATGGAGTTGGGCCTGCCACAATAGGCGTCGTATATATCTTCGATAGTGTTCGTACCTTATAATACAATTATTGTACATTGGATCGCTTTTTATCTCTTTGTTGAATTCCTTGAATTCGTTATTGTACTCGGTGGTGCAAGTGGTAGATTCTGTTTACTCCGCCGACTGCAACATGTGCCATCCATTCCCGCCCTCGTCCCACACACAAAATCGTTGTTTCCGGTCGCCGTTCCCACAACAAATACCGAAAAACGGGTCCAGTGGCCAAATGGCAAGGCGCTTGGCTACGAACCAAGAGATTGCAGGTTCGATCCCTGCCTGGATCGTTTCTTTTTGTCTTTTTGTCTTTTCGTCTTTTTGGCGTGGGCTTTGAACTCTCTTCTTCTTCTTCTTCCTCCTCCTCTGATAACCTCTTCAGTTATCGTTGGGAAACAGAGTGAATCGTTGTGTCAAGGTAGATTCCCTTTTTGGGGGACTCTAAGTTCAAAGTACGGAAAGCAGTCATACTTGACAAAGTACCAATTCTCACTGCTTTATTCTTTCCTTCAATTTTCTCTAATCTCTTGTCTTTGCACTTTCTCTTCTTTTCGTTTCTTTTCTGCTGCCGCCTTTCCATCTCGCAATATCAGGGTGGGAACAGAGAAAAGTCCTATCTCAAAAAGCGGCTAGCCTCTTCCTGTATTGGTTGCATGTCTCCACTGAAATTATCTTATCAGATGGAGACCATCAGCTTTTCACGACCCTCTCCCGGCCCCCCATCGCCCGCAACCAACAATTTGCGCATCCACCATGGAGTCACTTTTTGGGTAGGCTGGACTGCTCGTATTCCGACGACCGGAGCTAAAGGTCGGAAAGAGGAGGCACAAAATATCCCCCTCGCCCACAATCAAAGATCTTTCTAATCTCAACAATACGGTCACAAAGTCTATTTCTCTCTGGCATTATTTCAGTGCCGTAATATTCAATGTCACTGTATTTCCATCGCCGTCTACAAAATTGTCAAGCCTTTTGTCCCGGCTTGTACATACATATTTTCGTTGTAGATGGTGTAGGACACAAGCTATCACCAGCCGCCACGGGGACAACATCACGGATAACACGGAACACAGCTGTATGGCGGGTGGTCTTTTATGGTTAGTAGTTTATTGTCTGTAAAGATTTGGTAAGGTTGTAAAGACGCAGTTGCAGCCACATGCACTCTAAGTCCGACATCCGAGAGCCACTGGTCCAGTCGCTTCGGCCCTACAGACACCCCCACTCCATGCTGGTTCCGCCCATGAGAGACTATTGAGTGCAAGTCGCCGTGGATGCCACCTTCAGCTTTC
Source organism: Sporothrix pallida (assembly GCA_021396235.1). Classification (NCBI taxonomy): domain Eukaryota; kingdom Fungi; phylum Ascomycota; class Sordariomycetes; order Ophiostomatales; family Ophiostomataceae; genus Sporothrix; species Sporothrix pallida. The sequence continues at coordinate 22,855 of WNYG01000059.1, read as the reverse complement.
TTTTCTTCCTTATTCAACACAAGTCAAGAGGAAGGCGTACGTATTCATGCTGCCACATCTGGAGTAGTCAAAATGCACCTTCCCGTTACGGCCGGCCTGCTGGAGCGGACAGTGACCATTCCCTTTGCTGTCTGTAGACACTCGAGGAAGGAAAAAGAACCAACCATCCAAATGCACACATGATGTGATGTATGCACTCTCACGAACTCGTCTCTCTCCCCTCTCCCACCCCATGTATAAAGGCATGGCTTGGCCCTGCAAGATAATCAAAACCAGGGATCTTCTCTTCTCCTTCCTTATTTTAATTTTGAGAAACTGATTCAGCCCAATACCCCTACTACCTTTCCACTATCCTCTGCTCACTCCCATCCCCACACTCCATCTCCCACCAGCACTGTTAGTGGTTCTTGGCTACTTGTCTTGGCTGTCCGCCGCCTCTTGGCTGTTGCTTGTCTCAACCACCAAAACGCCTCTCCTCATCCCATTAATTCACTTCCCCTCCCCTCCCACAATGAAGTCCTTCATCTCATCGGCCTTTGCCGTCGCCGGCCTTTTCCATGCCCGCCCTGCCCTAGCCGAAGTCATTTCCACCGAGGTCGGCGCCGCCGGCTTCCTCTTTCCGACGGAGCGCGAGTACTCTGCGTCGGCCGACACCACGGCGCCCTGCGGCTCCATTGCGCAGGTCGGCAACCGTACAAAGTTCCCGCTGACGGGCGGCTTCGTCGGTCTCGTCGATCAGGAGGAGGCTTATTATGTCTCGGTGTCCATCTCGTACAACAACAACCCTACGTCGCTCGACCAGTTTGACACGCTGATCGCGTCGACTGCCATCAAGGACCTGTACGAGGGGCACACGTGCGTCTCGATTCCGAACCCGCCGTCCAATATTAGCGTCGGCGACGTGGCGACCCTGCAGGTGGCATTTGAGTCGGTATGGGATGGCAGCACCGTCAACGAGACGTACTATGCGTGCGCCGACATTGTGTACATTCTGGACGCCGACTTTACCGAGAATAGCTACTGTTTCAATGCGACCATTGAGGAGCCATCGTCGACGGCGACATCGACTGGAGCGGCGGCCACGTCGACCGGTACTGGCTCGTCATCCGACACATCAGGCTCGTCCTCTGACTCAACGACCTCGTCGTCGTCGTCCTCCAAGATATCGAAAGGAGCCATTGCTGGTGCTGTTGTCGGCTCTGTGGTCGGCGCCGCGCTCATTGCCGGCGCTCTCATGTTCGTCTACCGCCTCGGCAAGAAGCACCAGCGGGAGGCCATGATGCGCGTGCACATGAACACGATGGCGCTGGGCGACATGGGCAAGCCGGCCGCCACGGGGTCGCAGGCGAGCAACTACTAGGGGTGGATGGCATGGAATTAAAACAAGGTGATTGATTAATGACTGAAGCTAGGATGCCAGAGTATGAAAAGTAGTTATGAAATTAATGCAGTCGTACGTGGAATTCAGACAATGATGATTAACTTGCAACCAATTATGACACGAAAGGACGAAAGAATAACGGCTGTGAAAATCAATAAAGCATAAGCAGGCGAGTAAATCACAATCAAAGCCAGCACATCCCATCACCGGCTCGAGTCCCCCTGCCGCTTGAGCTCGTCGCGGAAAACATTGCTTCTTCCTGTCGGCGTTGCCGTAATTGGCCCTGGAGTGTAATTGCCATGATCCGGCGGCGGTGGCGCATATACGTCACCCTGCAGGCCGGGCCCATAAGTTCCGGTAGGCATGTTCCCGCCAAAGCCGCCCGTCCTCTGACCATAGCTCTGCCGCGCGCCGTACCCCTTGGCGGAGAACGACGACGTCCGCCGCGACACAAGACCACCAATGCACGGCAGGTGCCCGTGGTGGCGGTACGACCAGACGCAGAAGCCCAGGAGGGCCAGCACGGCGGCGCCAATCACGACGGGGACGGCGACGGCGATAATGGCCACGCGGTGGCGGCGGTGGGGAACGACGACGTGGTTTGTGACCAAGACGCTCGGGCCTTGGTGGCGGACCAGCTTCGTGGTGGTAGTGTTGTCGGTACTTTCACTCGTACTATTGTAGGCCAAGGCAAAGGTGACGTTGAGGTGCCCCGACTTGTCGCCAAATGTGCTGATCAGCGAGCTGGGGACAGTCCATGCGTAGAAGCCAGTGGACGCATTCAGCGGTTTACTTGAGAAGCCCTCGTTGACGGCCGACCCGCCATATGCGCCCTGCACTTCGAGTGTGACATCCGCCGCGAACCCGGCCGGATCCCAGGTCACAAAGTACGTGTGGTTCGTGGCGATCTGCGTGCCGGCGCGCGGCTGGCACATCGGCGCCGGCGAGTCGTCGTTCATCACCAGGCTTTGTGAAGAGTGGCAGGCCATGAAGGCGCCGGCCGTGCCTGGGCCGGTGGCCGTAGCCACGGGCGGCGAGGCCGTCGTCGTCGTCGAGTGGCCGTTGAGTGTCAAAACAAACGGCGTGGGATGGGTCAGCGCACTGGGCGGTGGCGACACAGTGCTCTTGCCGTTGACGAGCGAGGGCGTTACGGTGGAAACACGGCCGGCGGCGTCGACGGTCACCCACGGGCCGGGGAACGATGTTGTGGCACGGGGTTCGACGGCGACTGCCAGAGCATTACCTGCAAAGGCAAGTGCCAGACTAGCACCGACTGTAAGGCGCATTGTTGTGTAACGTTTGCAGGCGACGATATGACTTTACTTATTTTCCTAGAAAAGATCGAAGATCGGTGGCGTTCACAAGGTGGTAGCCTGTCATTAATTGTCTCGAGTGTAAAAGATGTAAGACAGAAAGCCTCAATATGACGAATTCTGTCAGCGGCACTGAGGAAATATATGAAAGCTCACCTTTGCTTTCTTGTCGCTTTCTCCCATCTTTTTATTCCCAGCCACCTCCCCTCACTTTTTTTACTTTATCGGTCTGCATGTTATCACGGCATCGGCTGCAGGCAGAATTGGCAAGAATATGACAAGCGATAGATGGAGTAACCCAGAGTGCAGTTTGTAAAGGTGGTGTCGAGTTGCAACGAGGGGCCCTGCAATACACCATAAAACGTGCTCAGCTATAGGTTGCTGTGTGTGGTGCAGATTGTGCATAATGACCGCTGCAGACTTGAACCTGCACACCTGCAGACACGGAGTAATGGCCTCCAAAGGCCGCAGACTGCAGAATACCAAGAAAAGAGGTCGCAAAAGGTCAAGAAAAGGGCCTTCCATTTTGAGCCGTTCCGGCCGTTCACAGGAATTTCTTGCATTCTTCCCCTCTCTTTTGACCCAGGCCAAGGCATGGCATGCAAGGCCAGGCCGGCCACCATAAACGACCCGATATGTGCTCTGATATAGGTTAATACACTTCTGGGCGGGTGGTAATAACGCGCACGCAATAAGGTGGGAGATAGGAAGAACATCGGGAAGGAAAAGGCAAGAAATGGAAGAAGGGTAGAAAGGTAGGCAGAAGTGGACAATCAAAATAAATGAATTGTTCAGTCAAAAGTGTCGAAGAGAACGCCAACAGACCTCACCGTGCCGCATTTACTTTACAAGCTCTCCACCCAATTCGCCTGCCAAAAAGTGTACATGAGCCGCCCACGGTCTGGATTCTCGGGGTGTTTTTCCAGGGTAAATAAGAGGAAAGAAGGCTGTTTGTAAAAGAGACATGGCGTTCTGGAAAATACAAAATGAAGCGCATGCAGATTTATTCGATTAATAGAATGTTGAATACAAAAAATTGTCATTAAATAGCCCGTCAACCTTTTACCATTCGTGTCACCAGTTGCATCATGCCACCAGGTGAGAGTGGATACCCACATCGCGGTGTAAGTTGCATCACATCACCCTGAGGGGTAGCTTCAGCCCGACAACAAGGTGTGCTGTTGTCGCACAAAGTCAGATTCTCGGGTGTTTTATTTTGTGTCAAAAATCGATCACATTCTCGTTTCGAACAACTTCTTGGTCCCCTTTGTCGTGAAGTTGGTTGAAGGGTAACGATTGTCGGGAGAAACGAAAATGCCGGCCAAGAATGAGAAGAAATGAGACAGTTTCAACGGCTGCACGATAATCAGACCGGACAGACCTGGCATACTCAACAAATAAACGTCGACAATTAAAACCCGCTCACCATTAAGCCTCATGATCCCTCAGAACAAGACTGCCGGCCATTCGGGTACATGACGGACGGATGAAGATCTGTCAGGTGAGGCTGTATCAACGTCGTCATTGACACTTCACTGTAATATTTCGTCAACAGATTACAAAGACAGTCAGGAACATGCAATACAATGTACATGTTATTATGAAAATATGTCCACACTAGTTAAATGATACAGTCTTTTTGGTTGCCAAACAACGGCCTCTCGCCAGCCTACAGCTTGCTGCCCTTCCACACGGCCTGCCGCCGCTCGACAAAGCTCAGCACACCCTCTTTCATGTTCTCGGCGCCGTCCATGATGCCGTACATGCCGCGCTCCAGCAGGTCCGTCGCCAGCTCGGGCGCAACGCCCTCCCAGCCCAGGCGCATGCCCTCGCGCGACACCACGACGGCGTCCGGCGAGTTGCCCGCCACCACGGCCGCCATGGCCACCGCCTCCTCGACCACCTTGTCGTTGGGCACGACCTTGTTGACAATGCCCCACTTCTCCATTTCCTGGGCAGAATAGTTGCGGCCCGTCAGGGCCATTTCGGCGGACCGCTGGCGGCCCAGGGTGCGCACAATGCGCGGCAGGGCGCCTGCAATGGCCACGACACCTCTCTTCACTTCCGGCAGGCCAAACAGCGCCGACTGCGCCGCCACGACCATGTCGCAGTTGACGGTAATCTCCATGCCGCCGCCTAGGCAGATACCGTTGACGGCCGCAATCACGGGCTTCTTGCCGGTGCGGTTGCTCAGGCCGCCGAAACCGGCGGGCGTCCAGCGTTCTGTGCGGGCCTGGGGCGCGGCGCCCGGTTTGGTGGCGGCGTCGTTGCGGTCGTTCCACTCCTTGAGGTCGGCACCGGCACAGAAGGCGCGGCCAGCACCGGTAATGACGGCACACCGCAGGGCGGGCTCATTGTCGAACCACTTAAACAGGCGGTCCATGGGCGCGTGGTAGGTGGACGGCAGCGAGTTCAGCTGGCGGGGGCGGTTGATGGTGACGAGCATGACATGCTGGACGGGGAAGGTGACCAGCACGTCGGGGACGGTCGGCGGCTGCGAGACAAACGAGTGGGAGGCCATTGTGGAGGGTGCGTAGCAGGAAGCTGTGTTGTGAGGTGTAGTTGGAAGGTGCGTTGTACGTCGAAGGAAAGAGCGACTGGTCGAAGGTCAGTGAAAATATGTCACAGAACAAACAGAATGAAATGAAAAGGAAAAGAAAGATGTCTTTGAACTGATGTGTTTCTTGAAAAAACAAACCTGGGGAAGCTATCAGCCTATCAGGGCTCATTCTCACCCCCAATCCACCCTGAAGCTATCGATTTCCAGTGGAAAACGACCAAAAACGCCCCAAAACGCCAGGAAAAGCGACAGCCTCGGTTCACCGGGATCGCTTCTCCGCATTTGATAGTGTGGATAGCCAGGATAGCTTGGCGCATAGCGCCGGCATCAAGCGGGGACTGCCCCAACCATTCAGAGCGCTAAACGCACCCACTGTCACCTTCTCCGCAATGGGGCTGGCTGGGCCGGCCTGGACTCACCTTCATCACACTCCTTGTTTACTCATCTCACAAGATTCCAAACATCGTCACTTCAATGTGCACAGTTTCGTTATTGTTGAAACCTTTGTAGATTGGCCATAACTCCAACTTTTGTATTATTACAACAATGTAAACCCACGCAATGCATAACTGAACCACTGTAGATTTAGAAGAGTCATCCTTCTCACGCCGGCAAGCCACGCTTCTCGCTCTCTGTAAAGAAGATGACCATCCGCCACAGCTTCTTGACAAGATCCTCGGCCGCCTCGTCCAGGGCCTCCGACAGTTCCTCGACCAGAGCCTGCGGTGTGCCGTGCTTGCGCAGGTGCGACTCCACCACTTCCACCAAAAACTGCTCCTGCACGCCCAGGTACTCGACCACCTTTTTCTCGACGAACGGCCGCAGCTTGTCGCGGATGACCGCCTCGTCGTCGTCAATGTACTTCCACTGCACGGGCCAGGCCCACAGCCCTTCTTGCGTCGTGGGAATCTCTTGGACGAGAGCACGCACCGCCTCGTTGATCTCCTCGTCGGACATGCGCGCCGACGCCGCCATCGGCTCGAACTTGATGGGGACGAGCTGCCGCTTGACCGCGCCGTCGACCTCGCCGTCATCGAGTAAACCCTCGACCTCCGCGACCGTGCGGCGTGTCGAAGCGCGCTGGGCCTGGTTGCGCTGTGCGGCGGCGCCAAACGAAATGGTGACCTTGGCCGGCTCTTCTTTCTTTTCCTCGGCTGGCGCCTCGCCCGCACCCATGGTGTCCAAGAACGAGTCGGCCTGCGAGCGCACCGCCTCCATGGCGGCCGCCTGCTTGCGCGTCTCGTCCGCCTCCGCCTTGCGGTCCGCCGCATCCCGCGCCTCCTCGTCCGCCCGGTCGTGCGCCCGCTTGCGCAGCCACGCCGCGTGGTCCCGGTAGTACAGCACGCCCTTGCGCGCCGCCTCGCGCTCGTCGTCCCAGGCGGCGTCCCGCTCGAGCGAATCGATCTTGTACTGGGCGTCGCGGTCGGCCTCGCTGCGCTCGCGGTCCTTTTCGCGCTCCAAAGCAGCGGCGCGCTGCCGCTCCCGCATCGCCCACTTGCGCTCCGCCTCGGCGTACAGCCGGTCGTCGTCCGCCTGGATCTTGCGCTGCTCGCGGCGGTACAGCTCGTCGTCGCTGGCGTCCGTGTCGGGTGTCGGCTCGCGGCGGCGGTCACGACGCTCCCTCTCGTCATCTCTCTCATCCCTGCCCCCATTGATAAAGTTTATCCTCGACGCATGGACACCGCCCCGGCCTGCTGGCGAGTCCACTTCCAGTCGGCCCGGCCGTGACGGCACGTCGTCGCCGTTGCGCCGCCGCTCCAGCTCCTCCATCTCCTGCTCGCGCTTGAGCCGCTCCAGGTCGCGCTGCGTGCTGCGGTCGCGGAACGAGGCAATCTCGGAAGCCACCATCTCGCGCATCTCCGCGGGCACGTCTGCGAGCTCGTCTTCTTGGTCTTTGGCCGCCGCGGCCGCCGCGATGTTGAGCCCTTCCAGGTTGTCCAGGCCGCTGCCCGTCAGGATGGGAATGCCGTTGATGTCGGTCATCATGACGTCGCCGTTAGCGTTCGTCGTAGATGACGCAGCGGCCGCAGCTGCAGCGGCAGGATCGACCTTTGGCGGGAAGAAGAGTGCATGGACAGCTTTCTGGAGCGGCGCACGCAGGGCCTCGCGCTTCGCTTTGGCGTCGGCCTTGGCGTCGTCGGACTGCTTCTCCTCAAATGCCTCAATGTACTTGAGACTCACAGGGTCGACCGAGACTTGTAGCTGGACTTTCTTGATTCCCTTGAAGGGGGAATCGGAGACGTCCTCTTTGTCGTCCTCCTCGTCGCCATCCTTCATCTCGTCATCTTCGTCCTCTTTCTTGTCGTTCTTGTCGTTCTGGTCCTCCTTCTTGTCGTCCTCCTTGCTCTCCTGCTTCTCCACTGGCACGTAGACGTCTTTTAGTAGCTCGATTGCGGATGCCAGCGCGTTGGCATCCTCGTACTGTGCAAACGCAAAGACGGTGTCCTTTTGGTCAGACAGGTGCGACACGCCGCCGTCAAACCGCCGCAGCCGGCCCGCCAGCCCTAGCAGCTGCTGCAGCCCGGCCTCGCCGCCCACGCCCGCCGACGGCACCTTGTGCACAAAGATCGTCCGCAGCTTGTCGTCGTTGTTGGGTGGGGCCTGCGAGTGCATCGTGTCGCGGAGGGCGGCGCGGGCCTCGAGGACACCTCTGTCGCGGTCGCGGTCGCCGCGGTCGCCACGGTCTCTGTCGCCGCGATCTCTGTCTCTGTCTCCTCGATCATATCCTCTGTCACGCCCGTCCCGCCCGTCCCGCCCGTCTCGGTCGCGGTCTGGCCGCTCCCATCGATCCCGAAAGTCGGGCCGTATCGGTGTGCCGTTGCTGTGTGCCGACAGCGGCGTGTCGTCGCCTCGTCGCCCGCCTCCGCCGGACGGTCCTGTCGGAATGCCATTGTTGTAGCCGCTCGGGCCCGTGGGAATGTTGGGCCGCGCGGGCAGAGACGACGCGCCGGGGCCCGTTGGTGGTCCGTTGGCGCCGCCCAGTCGGATCACGGGCGCGTTGAAGTTGATGTTTGACGGGAGGCCGGGCGGACCTCCTGGCGGGCCGCCGCCGTATCCGTTGTATCCTCTACCTCCTCCACCTGGTCCCCCTGGTGGTCCTCCATAGCTTTGCCGATTAGCTTGCGGCGCCATACCCATGCCCATACTCATTCCGGGCGCCATACCGGGCGGAGGAGACATGCCTGGAGGCGGGTAGCCCATGCCGGGGCCGTGGCCTTGGCCTGGTGGCGGACCTTGGCCTGGGTTTGCGCCGGGATAGGGATTGTAGTTTGGAGGCTGGCCGTACGGGCCTGGGGGGCCTAAAGAAGAGGAGTTAGTAAGAAAGACACAAAGACGCATAGACTGTAGTTTCTGATGGCAAAGGGTGCTTACCTCCATAGGGATTGTACGCCATGTTGGCGAGTTGGAGCTCTTCGCTTCTCAGTCTCCGATTGCTGACTTTCTTCTGAGCCTTGTCGTCGATTCGAGATTGCGCGCCGATAGAAAGAAAGGGGTAGGTTGGGTATCAATGAGTGGTCGACAGTTCCGTTTGTCGTCGTATTAAGCGTTCTATCGGGTAATCGTATCGTTGCGTGGCGGCTTGTGACCTCGAAGGAGGCTCAAAAGTGATATGAAGGTCAAGTCAAGTGAAGCCTGTCGCGAAAGCGAAGCTTTTCATGCAAGGCCACCAAATGCAGCAAAAGGCGCTGGAGCAGAAGACGCTAGCGACGACTTTAGCGCGCCGCCGATGCAACGTGCTGCCAACAGGAGGAGTCCAGGCGATTTGACGCTCATGTCTCTGCACCCAGAAGTCTCGGACCGGAAAATCTGTTTGGCCGGATAAATTTTGGTACCAATGGACCTTGACCCGACATCAACATCCGACCAGTGCAAAGCTTCGCGATAGCTACGGTTGTCGAGCAGACTCGGTCAATTGAGCCACATCACACCAAGGTTGGTGCTTTTTTTAACCAGTTAGCTATCTCTTCTCGTCAACTCACTGCTAACCCACAATAGATGGACTTTTCACGGCTTGCGCGGAATGCGCTGTCAACATCAAGAATGACAATGACGACGTCAACAACCCTCGCCAGCCGCGTGTTCGGCGCCACCTCTCCCTCCCTCTTCTACAGATCGCTATCCACAACACCAATGCGCCTCGCCCCGCCGCGGCAACCCACCGGCGCTTGGCCACCACAGCGGGAGGCCGCAACTTCAGACGAGACGCAACCCGCAGAATCACAATCACAGTCGACACCACCAGCACAGTCGTCGAACCCCCTCAAGGACATGTACTCGTCCGAAAACCCGGCGCAGTGGGCCACCTGGTCCAGCAACGATTTTTCGGCCCGCAACGGTTTGGGAGGGATGGGCGGCATCGGCCACGACGCCTGGAACGCGCCGGCCGTCGACAAGACCAAGGAGCACGCCCACATCTTTCTGGGCCCGCGCACGGGCCGCACGGTGCACGTGGGCGGCGGCGTGGACGTGGCGCGGGCGTTTGGGATGCTGGAAATTCTGGCGAAGCGCAACAAGATCAAGGTTGATTTCCAGCGGCAGCGGTTCTACGAGCGGCCCGGCATGAAGCGGAAGCGGGTGTACATGGAGAGCTGGCGGCGGCGGTTCAAGCAGGGCTTCAAGGCGACGGTGAGCCGGGTGAACCAGCTGAACGCGCAGGGGTGGTAGGAAAGGGTGCGAGGCTGCGTAGCATCAAGATAAATATTACGGGGAGACCTGAATCATGTACAATAGCAAAAGCATTCACAATACACAGACGATACACAAAGTGAAAGCAAAAGGTATCATTGCTACGCGTGGTGACATCTCATATGCATGCTACGCATGGCTGCTACTCATCCTACTCATCATCTTCCAACTCCCTCGTTGGACTTGGTATGGGACTCATCTTAATCTTGGGCCGACTCCGGAAGATCGCCTCAGCATCATCCTGTCCGCCCGACATCAACTCCTCGGCCAGCATGATCGTGTCCTCTTCCTCGTAATCTTCATTTAAAGCGGCAAACGCTCGGTTCGACGCAGCCTCTCTTCTGGACGTGGCAGTCGACGTGGCCCCAGATCCTACTCCCAGTGATGATTGCCTGCTCTTTCTCATCGACCGTCTCCTGTCCAGCTGTGCCTTTTGGCGCGCCGCCTCAAAACCGACCATGCTCTTGCGCGTGCGGGCAATCAGGTCGTCGTCGGGGTTGGTTTCCGTGTTGGTGTCGGTCCTCACAGCAAGCGAGCCGGGCGCCGTCTTTCCTCGGCGGAGAGCAAGGCTTTCCTCGTTTTCGTCATAGACATCCTCGCTGTCGTCAACGCGCGACGCACGTGCCATAGACATGCGTGTGCGTTCAGCCAAGGACAGAGTGTGGCGCGGCCGCTTGACGGGTGACGGCGAGGCATTGTTCATGGACGCCAAAATCTGGTCTGCCAAGTCTTGGGTGGGCGAGGCGACCTGAGAGGCGGGCAGCGAGCCATCGCCATCGGTCGACTGCGGCGGCTGCAGGATGATGGAATGCTGCGGTGTGGACACCAGCTCATAGGGCGCATCCTCGTCCGACGGCGGCGACGGTGGTGGCGGCGAGCGGTCAGGTGTCGGAGTTCTGGGAATGACGGGTGTGGGTGGCGCCCGGATTGGTGGTGACTGGTTGCGTCGGCGGATGGGAAGGTTCTGGGAAGAGTCCCTCAGGTCTCTAAACTGGCCGGACAACTTGCGGACGGCAGGTGGAAGGACGGGTGACAGCGGCTTGTCTTTCTCGTTGTCGCTCTTGTTGGGCATCGTCGCTGCTCGCTTCATGGCTGGCGGTAAAAACTCGCGCGGCGGCGAGGGCTCGTCGTCCGAGTGGTACGACTTGACACTAAAGGTCATACTCTTCTTGGTCAGCAAGACGCGGCGGCGGGTTGGTGATTCTGCGTCTTCGCTGGGCGGGGCCGACAGGTGCTGTTGATGCAATTGCTCGAGCTGCTGTTCTTGCTGCTGGACGATTGGGTGCTCATCGATATCGCTAATCTCGGACTCGACCTCGTCGCCGTCAACGGCTCTGCTTTCTTTGCGAGCATGGCCAGGCTTGGCCACCTTCGAGCTCAGAAAGGCTGCCAATGGCGTCGTCCCTTGCGGTTTGTTGACACTGGCCAAGTCAGCCTCGAAACTCCGTAGTAAATCGGCATAGTCGTCGTTGCTTGGCGTTCTTGTAGAGTGCCTCCTTGATTTGGGATTCAGCGTCGGGTGCAGGTCGTTGTGTGCGTCAAAGCCAAAGTCAATGCCCGTCATTGCAGCCTGTGTCTTCTCGGGTGTCTGTTTTGTAGTTCTCGTGGCTCCCTGGTGCTTCCCAAGTACGTGCCGACTGTACTCGTGCCATCTGTGCAGTCGCTCCTTTTGTGCCCCAACTCGTCGGTCCAGCTGCTCCAGAAGGCCAGTGTCCGTCTTCGATTCCAGTTCGCCCAGCCGACCGGCTTGGACGCGTCGCCATACTCTGTCAGGTGGTGTTGAGAGGAGACCGTCTTTGCGTGTGCGCTCGTCGCCATACACCAGGGCGTTCATCCACTGCTCGCTGCCGGACCAGTTGTTGCGGACAAGTCGTTGTAGGCGCAATACGACGTCGTCGGACAGTTGTTCGCGCGAGGCGTCCTCACTGGCGAGAGCATGGGCTGCTTCCCGTCTCCGTACGATGGACCGTTCTTTCAACGACAGCAGCTCGGCAAAGTCGCGGTACCGTGCACGAGCGGCTTCCTTGTGGCGGAGCGTGCGCGCCAGCGAGGCCTTGTGGGCGAGGATGAGGGCGTGCAGCTGCGTGCGGTCGGAGGCGTAGTTGCGGGCCTCGAGGGCGAGCGAGAGGGCCGCTGACGCGCCAGCTCCAGCTTCTTGATCTTGAGAGACCACCTTCTTCAGGACAGCCGACGAAAACACGGCCAGAATCTCCTCGAACCGCTCGCCGCGGCACTCGTCCAGCATCGTCTTGCGCAGAATCGCGTCCCGCCCCAGCGCGCCGTTTTTCTTGGCCGTTTCGAGGGCCCGCAAAAATGCGGCCCTAAAATTGACCGACTGCACCTGGTCGGCCGGCGGGAAGTAGGGCTGCATCTTGGCGCGCGCCTCTTCGGGGTCCCAGAAACAAAAGAGCTGAAACAAAGCCCACTCGACGCTCTGGATGCGACGTTTTTGGCCGACATCTTTGGACGACGCGGCAAAGGTTCGGGACGAAATGTCGGGCCAGTCGGGGCGGAGGTCGAGGTCGAGGAGGCAGAGGTTCGTCAAAAAGACGGCAATGTAGGAGGAGGGGAGAAAAAGGGAGGGAGGCGGGTTCGAGGTCGGCGTCGAGGAGGTCGAAGATGTTGTTGCCGCGCCGACGGTTACTTCGCCGGTCCGGCCGCTCGGCAGCCGGCCGGACCTCGTCCGTGACAACAACGATGTAGACGACACCGTCGCCATGGTGACATTGTGGGGAGGAGGGAGGTCGAGAGGAGGTGTCGAGACGGGGAGGTGTGTAAGAGATTGGATGTGGGAGTTTGGTCGTCGAGTTCAGACGTCAGAGTTGGGACGTCGAGATTGGCTCAAGTCGTCGCGTGCCTGCCTGATTTGGTGGTCACCTGTCAGAAGCGTGTTGACTCGGTGTACTCGAGAATTGTGCGGAGGGTACTACTGGTGTATTACTTCGAAAGATATGCGGTCTCGGCGCACCCTTGCTGTTCATGCAGCTCATGCACAACGTCAATGCTGGAAATTGGGAGCACCCTGGCTTTTGTTGACCGTCTGGACCGTGTCTCTCTTTTGGTTGGTGGGGGTGTGTTGTTTATTGACAATGACAACAGGCGGTAAAGACGGTGGGGAAGTACCCCCAAAGAGGAAAGACAGGGGACCGCGGGCTGGTCTACCGCCCAGCCAGGCCCTAGATCGGCACTTGCCAGTACTGGCAGTTGTAATTGGCTAGACCGATCGTGACCAACAATGAAAGCTTGTGACGAGGGTATTAGATGAAGACGATGCAAGATGTGAAATACTTCCACGAAACAATCAGTTCAGATGTCAATAATCATATATCAGATTATCTGTATTATTCTTGTATTTATTTCACTGTTCTTATTTACGAATGATTTTTCTACAATTTATGTTGTCTTTGCTAAACTTTTTCGGATTATTCTAATAAAAATCGAGCACGATTACTTCTCATATTGTCTAAGAAACACCTGTATGATAAGCTTCTTCAAGGAACAACATAGATAGATAAGAATAGTAGCGATATAGTCAACATATATAATGACCAAATTAAAACACTCACAAGCCCTCAGACCGTTCTCCTCAGCCCCATGCAGAAGGCAAGGCATCGCCCGCATAACACTTGATTCTACCTGCGATGAACTCACACGTGTCGTAGTAAAGAACTCTTTTGGTATTCTAATGATTCCCCATCTACATCGTACTAGTATCCTCCTCACCTTCCCCCTAGTAGTTCGCCCAGAGCTCTTTCCGGAAGCCTTCTGTCAACCGCGTGTCCTCGCCGTAGACCTCTTGCCAGCCAACGAAGCCGCGGTCCAGCACGTACACTGTCTGTTGGGGCGCTGGCGATTCGCCCGTTTTTTGGGCCACCTCCCGCAGGTACCGCAGTGCCGCGCCCGGTCCCCGCTGCTGCGAGAGTGCGCAGTGGAACACGACCGTCTCGACGCCCTCGAGTTTGCGGATGAGCGTGGGCATTGTGGCGTCCAGCGAGCCCGACGCGAAATGCAGGGCTCCCTTGATGTGGCCGCCAATGTAGTCTACAGACTGTCAGTAACACAGTCGGGAGCAACTCGTTTTGAATGCTTGGGGAGGGGGCGCACCATCATCTCTGACATCCACCACAGCCAACGACTTTGCGCCGTTGAGAATGCGGTCTGCGAGCTGGGCGGCGGTCATGCGCTGGAGGGTGGCGATGGTAGCCATTGCGACGGTGGTGCGGTTGTGTCTGTCGCGAATGTGTACTGAACGAGTGTATCGAGTGAGTGCGTTGATGGCGACGACTTGGGATGGGATTGTAAGAGAGTTGAGTTGAGTGGAAGTCTTGGACTGACGTTGAAATGCGCCAGCAAAATGGTCTCCAAAGTGGGGCATCCCACACTTACTTCCACGCTATTCATACAGCCTCACCAAGGTCCACATATGTCAACACACCTTGCAGTTGTTCAAATCAATTGATTTCGCTACATGTCATAATTGGAATAAAAAAGCACAAAAAACATTTCGTACATCGCCTTACATTTTATTTGCCTGCTACGCACCGTCTTATCTCCTCCTCGTCCTCGTAGTCGGTGGCGGTTCAAAGTCGTCGCTATCGTCCTCGATCTCGTCCGCACTGATTTCCTGGATGGCCTTTTTGCCTCGGGTAGATGTAGAAGCAGCCGCCCGTGGTCTCTGGGACGGCGCCTGCGACTGGGAAAACTGCAGGGTCGTCTGCCGCGCCCGAGACGGGGGCTTGGCTGCTGGTTTGGCCGCTGCTTTGGGCGGCGCTCTCACAGGAGCAGCCCTCGCTGGTGCCGCGGCAGCCCGTCCCCGTCTTGTCGGCGGTGGCGGCGCCTCCTCCATAAAATCGTCTTCAATCTCGTCGGCTTCCTCTCCTTCTCCAAAATCGTCGTCGTCCATTGCCATAAAGGCGTCCTCGTCCGACTCGGAGTCTTCAAAGGGGCCCTTTTTGCGGCCGGACGCGCTGCGTTTTGCGGGAGCTTTTCTTGTGGTGGCAGCCTTTGCTCTTGACGTTGTGGCGGGCGCAGCAGCCTTTGTCGTCCTCTTCGGGGCCACCGTCTTGGTCACGGGGATGGGCAGCACGCTGTCGAAATCGTCCATCATGAGGTCGTCGTCGATGCTGCTGGGCGCTGCCCGCGAAGAAACAGCTGCTGCTCGGGCTCTCACAGCATCTAGTTGGGCGCGTGCCTGCGACACGCCCGGCCCTGGCGTGGCTTCCGAGGGAGTCTGCTCGATCAGGGCCCCCGGGTGCTGCTCCCAGTGGCCCTCCATGTCCGAGTCCCAGTCGTCGGGCTTGGGCTTGTACATGCGCTTGTGGCGCTGTTTCACCAAACCGGCCTGGAACTGCCGCTCGCGCTCGTCGCGCAGCCGCTCGATCGCCGTGTCCAGCTCTTCGTCTTCCGCCCCGAGCGCCAGCAGGTCCTTGAGCTGGTTGGCCAGCGATCCACTCACGAAAGTGTCCATGGCGTGCTTGTCGTCCTTGTTGACAAACTGGTTGACGGCGTCGCCGAACTCGCCCTGCGGCAGGATCTTGAGGGACTGGGCAGCAAGGTACTCGTCGACCAGGGCCTCGACCTTGATGGCGTTAAAGTCGGCGCCGGCCGCTCCGTCCCGGAGAGCATTGGCGCCGCCCGGCATGGACGCTGCCCCTGCCTTGGTGCCCGCCGTTTTCCGCCGGTGGAAGTAGACGACATCATTGACGTTGGCGACTTTGCCGGCGAACCGGTTGGAGAACCGCTGGGGGTTCTCGCAGTCAAAGTTGCCGCCCTCGGGCGCTGTGTACTCGACCTTTAGGCGGATGAGAGGCAAAGGTGGGCCCTCGTCGTCGTCAAGTTCGTCGGTCGGGTCGTCGTGGATGGCGAGGTACTCGGCATGCGCCTCTTCAATCATTTCCTCGACGACCACCATGAGCCGGCGCGTGAGCTCGGCACGGTTGTCGCGCTTTTTGGCGAGATCCTTGAAGCGCCTTTCTTGGGCCAGGACAATCTCGCGGGTGACGAATGGTCGGACAGTCTTGAGCGGGATCTTGTCGACGGTAAACTCCTTGCCCGTCACACTGAGGATGGCCACGTGCTTGGGGACGGCTTCGCCGGGCACGAGGGATGTGGCCACCGACGAGCCCGGCTGCATCACATGGAAGCCGGTCTCGGGGTTCTTTTGCGGGTCGATCAGACACTCGTGCTCGTGGCCCCAGACGACCAGGTCGAGCCAGTCGGGCAGAAAGTTTTCCGGTAGATAACTTGTGGCCGTGTGTGCGTGGTGGTTCTGGTGGACCACCATCAAATTAAAGAAATCGTCGGCCTGCTGGTTCGGCCGGAAAAAGGTGACCTTGTGGTCGCGGAACGTGCGGAACATGCGCTCGTCGCGGACGTTGCCCGTGCCGAAGAGGGCCAGTTTGGTCGCGCCCTTTTGGAGCAGGACGGGCTTGACCTTGATATTGTCCGCCTCGGGCACGCGTCCAAAGTAGTTGACAAAGCCAGCGACCTGCAGGAGATCGAGCGAACAGTAATGGCCGTCACCGCTCGGATCGTCGTGGTTGCCGTGGATCGAAAAGACGGGAATCGAAATGTTAATGTCGGGGTCTTCGTAGTTGACATGACCCACGGCCCCCTCAAAGATCTCGGCGGCGTCGCTCAGGAACTCGAGCTCGCACGGCTTCATGCCCAGGCAGTTTTGCCGCAGGCTGCGCATGACCTGGTACATGGCCTTGCGGGAGGGCTTGTTGTCGTGAAAGAGGTCGCCACCCAGCAGGACCATGTCGACGTCCTGCGTCCGGGCCAGGTTCATAATCTCGTCAAACGTGCGCCAGCTGTCGTCCTTGCGGATGGGGTCGCGCTCCTCGTAGCCGACATGATTGTCGGTGGCCACGAGGATGCGGATCGTGTCTGGTTCTATTCTGTTAGGGGATGTGAAGACGGGATGACGAGGTTGAGATTGAAGAGGACATACCCGTATTTCGGACCATTGTGACAGTGACTGAACTATCAGACGGTATTGTACAGAGGATTTAAAAGACAATTGAGCCACCAAAGGTCACCGTCCTGTCGTCGTCGTCCTGTTCTTCTTGGCCTCAGGAATGCTGGTGATGCGAGATGAGGTCGAAAAGTTAAAGTGTTGTCGATAAAGTGGATTGTGGAGAGCAGCTCTAGGTTGGTGCTGTTGCTAGCCTGTCGCGACGCGCTGGAGCCTAATTTTGGGGAGTGCCCCAACTGCACCAAAAACGCGAAACCCGTCCGCAATCACGTGGAGCTACCCTGGACAAGCTCCCCGCCAACATCAACACGACGTCACGAAGTAGATTTGACGACATCCCCTCGAACCAATTGACAATTCACAGTCGCTGCAATGGACCCCAACAATCCATTACGCGGCCCTCGTCGGGCAGCCCGTCGCGGCGAAGAAGCGCTGCGGTATGACCGTCAATCACCAATGCCGACAACAGAAGGTGCAACAACAGCAGCACCAGCCGCTCCTTCCTATTCGGTTTCCGCAACAGCAACACCCCCTTCTCTCCCACCGCCCAATGGCAGCCGTCACAGCTTCGGTCCACCCGACGCGCCTCCACAGCACAACTTCCGCGGCGAGCGCGACCACAACGACCACGACGACAGCTGGGCGATACCGTATGGGGAGGGCCAATCGAGCGACAACGAAGACGAGGACGACAACGAAGACGAAGTATACGAAGAAGACAACGACGAACACAACGACAGCATACACACGGGCGGACTGATGGCGCACATGCAGCGGATGCGGGGCGGGCAACCCAGCACTGGGCGAATGGCTCGCGGCCCTCGCGTGGCCGTCTCAGCAGAGCAGGCGCGCGCGATGGAGATTGAGCGGCAGCAGCGGGAGGCGCAGCGCGAGCGGGAGCGGCAAGCCATGGAGGCGTATGAGGGGCAGGATAGCGAGGATGACGATGTGACGGAAGAAGAAGAAGAGGACGACGACGAAGACGAAGACGAGGGTATGGACGACGGCAGCCCCGACGAGTACGAGTTTGCCGGGCACGGCGAGGAGGATGAGGAAGGGGAGGAGGGCGACGAAGAGGAAGGAGAAGAGGAGGCCATCGACGTCGACGACGAGGCGGTGATTACGTTTGACCCGATGCTGCTGGGCCTCAAGGAGATCAACAACCTCGCCCACTTTAGCGTCTCCTCGCACAAGCCGGGCAACGGCGTGGACGAGCTCCTGGCCGACGACCTCACCAAGTACTGGCAGTCGGACGGGCCGCAGCCGCACTTTCTGACGATCCACTTTCTGCGGCGCGTGGAGATCCGCGCCATTCGCTTCTATGTCGACTACAACCAGGACGAGTCGTACACGCCGACGTCGGTCGTGCTGTCGGCCGGCACGGGCCACCACGACCTGCTCGAGTTTGCCTCGCTCCAGCTGACGACGCCTGTCGGCTGGCAGGAAATCGATCTGAGTCATGTCGGCGGCGGCGCCGACGGCCAGAGCCTCTGTTGCTGGATCGTCCAGGTCAAGGTCAAGGAGAACCACCAAAACGGCAAGGACACGCACATCCGCGGCATCGGCATCTACGCCATCGACGAGAACGCGCCGCCCGCCGACCAGGCGCTGGACGAGCTGGCGCGCGTCAAGACGATGCCGTTCCACCACCAGCGCAACTATGCGGCGTCGGCCGGGCTGTTTATCGGGCCGGACGCGATGGCAGACAAGGACGGGTACCTGTTTGAGCGGCTGATTACACAACCGCCCGACCGACTGCCGGGAGCGCCCGAGCGGTCGGGCAGCATGGCGACGTTTTTGCGAGACGAGGAGATTCGCTGACGAGCGAGTCATTGGGGGCAGGAATGCAAAATGGGAGTGCACTGGCTAAGGACATAGGAAGGCATGCATGGCACGGCGTTACGGTCACGATACGAATGAATACACCATGATTGAACAAAAAAGACATGGTATTATTATTATTATTATTACTTTAACGAAAGTGGACTATGGGATGACCCTTCCCAGCCAACTGGTAAAAAGGTCACCCTCCACATTGAACATGTGCGGCATGTCCATGGAGCCGCCGCCCCAGAGCCAGGTCGGGCCCAGGCTGTCGACGACAATGTCCGTAAAGACGTCGGGCTCGGCCACGGGCTGGTCGTTTTCAGAGCTGACGACGACATCGGCATAGACGGCCGAGGCGCCGTTGGTGGAGACGCCGATGTTCTCGAGGTAGGCCGAGCTGGCTTGTGTGAGTTGTAATGGGACGACGTTGTCTGGCCGGCGAATGTGGCAGTTCCACATGGCGGCAGATCCTTGCTTGGGAGCGTCTGGCATTGAGTCGGCCGTTACGTTTCCCCCATGGACGTTCCACTCGACGACAGGTGCGGCGCGTGGGCTGTTGGGCGCGCCCTTTTCAAGGGCAAAGGCCATGTCCGAGATCTCGACGATGCCAAAGTCGCCGACCTGGCCGACCTGGACAACAGAGGGGACTCTGGAAGAAGGTGCAGTGACATTTGATGCTCGTCTTCCATTGCTATATCCCTCAAACTGAGGACCCCTTCCCTCAATGGTGGCCCAGGCCTGGCCGACAATGCGAGATCCAACGGGGATATGGACTGTGTCTGTGACGACATAGACGCCGTACGGCACAAAAACAACCTGGCGGGCAGCTGCAGCCGCAGCAAAGGCTTCGTTGAGAGCGACCGTGTCGTCGGTCTGGCCGTCGCCCTTGACTTTGCCGTCCGCCAGCGCCTTGATGCTGACAATGTCGAAAGGGCCGCCGTCCTTGGGGTCCGTGTATGTCGGTGCATTCCTTGAGAACCAGGGGCGGCTGGGAATTGGCTCAGCGGTATCGCCCTTCTTGCCCGCCGGCCACCATCCAGACAGCCATTTGCTGCCGTCTCCGCCTTCGGTGCCGTTTGTCACCACCAGACTAGATGGCCGTTCTTTGATCAGCTCGGCGACGTACGTCTCGTTCAAGTACTTGGGCGTCGGTCGGTCCCGCTTGACGCGCAGACGCCAGGTCGGTACCCGCAGGGTCTCTTCAGGGGCTGTCCCCCTCAGGACAACATTCTCCCCAAAGGCCAGGTAGTTGGCCGTGTCGCTGTCGGCGTCGGCATTGTAAAAGCCAGCCTGGTAGACGGCCACGGGCACGCCGACAAACGTGCTGTCCGACATGAGCAGCGAGCCCCGGCTGATGTAGCGTCCCGCGACCCCGTCGACGGCCACGCCGACCACGCGGTTGCCAATGATGACGTCGTGTTCGCGCGTGCCGGCCGTAAACGTTCCGGGCGATGTGACCACGGTAAGACTGTGCAGCAGGTCAGTGCCGCCCTGGCTGCGTCCAGCCACCATGACCGCGACGTGGGCGTCGGCGACAATCAAATGGCGGACGGTAAAGTGCTCCACCCGGACGACCAGTCCACTACGGCCGCCCTGCATGTAGACATTGCTCAAGAATCCGGCGCGGCCTGTCGCTAGATAGATGCCAATCTGGGTGTTGACGGCCGCCTTTTCGGGGCTCGTGTTGGGCTGCATGAAAATGTCGACATCCCGGATATCCGAGGCCTGCATGGCGTGCCAGTGGATGCCAATGACCGAGTTGGCGGGCGGCGCGTTGGTCATGTCCAGCATAAAGTTGCGGACGGACCGCATCGCGTGGCTCGGCGGCACGCGGCTGTCGTCGAGGTCGGTGCGGATGGCCGCGTACCCCAAAAAGGCCTTGGCGACCATGATTGTCGGGCGGTTCAAAGGGTCGCCCAGCAGCTGGGTGTTGTAGTAGACGTCGATCGATCCGCTTATTAGGTATGTGCCCGGCGGAAAGTAGATGACGGCTGGCGTGTCCTCGCTCGGGCTGCATTGGCTGCCGTACACTTCCGCCGTCCGCCCGCACCGGTTGCCGTGCCGGATGGCGTCGTTGATCGCCTTGGTGTCGTCCGTCTTGCCGTCGCCCTTGGCGCCGAACTGCCGCACGTCGCGCCAGACCTTGTAGGCCGTTTCCGTCGCGTTGGACACCACGCCGTTCATGGTGAGGCTAGGCATCCAATATTCGCCTTTTCCGGACGGGACCTCTCCCCAGTGCTCTTCT
Source organism: Sporothrix pallida (assembly GCA_021396235.1). Classification (NCBI taxonomy): domain Eukaryota; kingdom Fungi; phylum Ascomycota; class Sordariomycetes; order Ophiostomatales; family Ophiostomataceae; genus Sporothrix; species Sporothrix pallida. The sequence continues at coordinate 1,867 of WNYG01000059.1, read as the reverse complement.
TTGAGGGCCGCCGCCTTGTTGCGGTAGGCCGGCCCCGCGGGCGTGTGGTACGTGTTGCTGGCCAGCATCGCCGCCGCAATTGCCAGGTCGGGCGTGATCACGTAGCTGTCGAGATCGTCGTCGGGCAGCCCCGGCTTCTTCATCTTGGCCGCCTTGAGGCGCCGCTTGTTTGCAAGGGCAATGTTGGGCAGCGCCGCCGTCACCAGCGCACCCGCACTCTCGAGAAGGCCGACCTTGTTCTTGTTGATGTCGGCGGCGTCCTTGGGCGCGTCCTCGAGCATTTTCAGAAACGCCTCGCCGGGCGACTGGGGCGAGCCGCTGCCGGGAATTGGGAGTACTCTCGAGCTGAGGCCCAGGCTGTGGATCAGGGCCACGACCAGGAACGCGCCCAGTAGCGTCGCAACGACGCGGTTGACCATTCGCCGGGACATTTTGTCGAACGGAAGGACGGAAAATCACAACGAAGGACGAAAACGAATGTCGAAAAGAAGGGAATGAGTTGGACTGAAAAATAGAAAAGACAGAAAATCAAAGATCGACAGCGGGGACAGACATCTTTAAAGAATAAAGAGGAGCCGTCAGGTCACGATGCTCCCTCTTCCTCGCAGTCTTGTCCATTTTGAGGCGAGCTACTCATTTAACCCGCGTCGCCGGGGACGAGATGGGGACGAGACTGCTTCCGAGTGCTCCCACGAATGGAGTGAGGCCCAAGGTGGGATCCAAAATTCATGTGAAAGTGAAAAAAGGAAAGAAAAATGCCGTGGAGAACGGAAAATAGCGTGCACTCAACGTGCCTGACCCCTGAATCCCCAGATCCAACGTCTTGGCAGGACCCGTAAAATAAGAAAAATTAAGATTGCGCCACACGCGACCAGTCAGCACAGGTAATGCGCTGCACTGCAGTTTCCCTTCTGGCGCTCTCCTCTTGTCTGTGCGAGTCTAGAACAGAAGGAGTGCCAAAGGCCGACGAAGAATAAATCCAAAAGAAGAAGGTATCCACGACTAACACGGGTAGCCGGCATCGTGCTGTGATCTGAATTTGGTGTAAACGTTGGCCTCACTCTTGCATTTTGCAAGTTGTTGCCATTTTGAGGGTCGGAAGGCCTCACTCTGACCTCAGACGGAAGGAACAACTGTGTTTGCACCTTCCAGCCTTGCAGCATTTGGTCTCTTGTATCTGTACCTTCCCATAACGCCGCGCGCCTTCCCCATCCCATCGCACCTTCCTCGTAGCACCGTCGCGCCTTCCTCGTCCGACGGCGCCTTCCTTATCTGCCTATTCCGCCCCCCGTCTCCTTAAAGGACAGAAACATAAACAAAGAGGCAAACAAAGACGTAAACAACCCACAAAACCATCGACTCCAAACTTCAATTGACAATTTGACGTCCGCCGCGTTTTCAGTCTATTTATCTTTACCCACGTTTGCCTTCCGCCTTTCTCTCAGAAGCGCACCACGGCCATGACGGTGAGCACATCCACGGCAAGCTTTGCTTCCATCCAAAAGCACACAATTCTAACATCAATCCAGGGCAACGCCCAAAGAGAGGCTCCTATCCCTCCGGCATAAACAACACCACCACCGCTACCATCATGATCAGATCTAGCCGGCGCCTTTACGGTATGTTTCCACAGCTGAGAGGGCATACGGAGCGACATCTGCAGGGTTGTGTATGCATGATGCAAGGTGCTAATCGAGGACGTGGACGTAGGCCAAGAGCCTGAGTACCGTGGCCTCACCGCCGCCACCAGAGCCTCGCCTTTTGGCGTGGAGACTGCCGCCGCCTCGCCGCTCCCCGCATCCCCTGCCCCCGCCCCGCCCCGGCCAGCCACACCGGGCCCCGCCACGCCCAGCCCCGTCTCGCAGCA